>CAKNYM010049759.1:36021-122023 GCA_932195095.1 Andricus curvator
ATGGATGGATGGATGGATGGATGGATGGATGGATGGATGGACGGACGGACGGACGGACGGACGGACGGACGGACGGACGGACGGACAGACAGACAGACAGACAGACAGACAGACAGACAGACAGACAGACAGACAGACAGACAGACAGACAGACAGACAGACAGACAGATAGATAGATAGATAGATAGATAGATAGATAGATAGATAGATAGATAGATAGATGGACAGATAGATAAAATTTATGCAACTTTTTCTGAGTCAAAATTGGTATTTTTTGGGACCCACTGTACCTTTGATAAGAGAAGAAACCACCACCGTGAAAAATCTCGAATGTGGTTTCTTCTTTCAGGATATTCCTTTCATGGTTAAATAGAGCTGAGTAATATCTCGAAAGACTTTTCTAGTTTTAAAAATAAATAACTGCTCTAAAGCTAGACAGTTTTTTGTGTCTCCTGTAAATTTCGAGTTTTAGGACGTCCCATAATATCCATATAATATGGTACAAGTTAGCCCAAACGTTTTCTTCGAGTATTGAAAATGAACTTTAATGTATATTCAAACTATTTATATAGTATATAAGTGATCAAAAGATTGGTGCAGTTGAAAAAATGTATTTTGGATTCTCTTTCTGGGAAGAGTGCTGGAACCCTTCTTATTCACCTGCTAAATCGTACATACTGTCGATCAGCTATCGAATGAGTCGAAAGAAATTCGAACGTAAATTTCCTATAAAGAATAAAACATATAATATTCCGAGATTTGTTTTCGAAATAATTTATCTATTTGAAAAAAAAAAATTATTTATTGTAGTTGTTTGGGAAATAAATATAAATTCAGTTTCATGGAAGTAAATAAAATTTAAGCACTTGCAGTTTTGAATAAGCCGGAATGAAATAAAAATCAAGTAAACAATATTATCAGTGAACCATGATTTTATTTTCAACAATATACATGATTTCCATATGTTCAAAATTCAATTTTTTTTAAATTTTGAAACAGTTCGAGCATGTGCAGGAGATCTAATGCGGAATAATATTCTTTTTCTTAGTCATAAAAGTAGGACGGGCTGGCATAGCAACTCGGCCCTGACCAATCTGAAGAGCAGGATACTTCCAAAGTTGAGTTTCAGCTGGAGGAGGTGCTCGAACACCACTTGCAAGACATGTTGGGCATTTACGGACCCTATTGTTCATCAGGGCACTACCATCAATACCGTAACCGCTTTCAAGGCAATTCAGGCATCCACGGTCACGTCCATTCACATTGCCACTACTATTTTCCAGGCATGTACGACATTCCTTGCCATGGATATTTGCCAAGCATTCAGGACATACAGGCTCAGTTACAGCATTTTTGCCATTTTGCATTTGTGAACTCAATTCTGTTCAAAGAAAATTTGTATTAATGAATTTTGAAGAGTAGAACACAAAAAAGCGTTTCTAGACGTGTACTATGAATATTTGAAAAAATATTTGATTCAATTTTTGAAATTATTTTCAATTCGGTGAAAATTTATATCTGAAATTTTAGTGTATAATAACTTTTTGAATAAGTTAGTTTCAAAATTGAGAAAATATCTAATTTGAAGAGCCCAAGCGATGATTTCTGAAGAATCTATAATTAATTGAAACATTTCATAAAGAAATTTGAATATAAGAGGAAAATTCGGAATCTTAGACCATCGAAGTGAGAATTAAAATTAAAAAATTTCAATTTATATTATACTTACGAATAAAATTGAGAAAAACCACGACGAGAGCACCAACGATGAGCTTCATTGTTCTACAGAGAGAAAACGCCTTCTTAAATTTAGTTTTCCAGTAGCTCGCTCACTCATATTTATACGCAGATTCATGTACGCGCATCCTAACCGATATCTAATTATTCATCAGTAAATATGATAACGCGCGAGAGAGAGAGAGAGTCTTGAACGTTGAAATATATCTAGATCTTGCTATATTAAATAAAACTTTTAATTCTTTCCATTTCGCGTAGAAGTTTTTACATTCAAAACTTTTAAAACTGCAATAGATTAAATTTGAAACTTTTAAAACGTTTCGTATACATACATACGTTGATTAGCAGTTCGAACTCGAAAGTTCATTGCCTCACTACCCGATTCGGGTAGTGTTTCTAGGTGGATATTTACTGCCAATGTGGGCCCACCACACCCACGACAGGCCAACAGCACGCAGTATTCCTGAACGGTCACCCATCCAAGTACTAGCCGCGCCCAACAATGCTTAGCTTCAGTGATCTTACGAGAACTGGTGTTTTCAGCGTGGTATCGCCGTTGGCGTTTCGTGTTTGAAATTTATATCAAGGTTAATTTTATTTTTGAATTTTCCCATTATTTTTTTACAAACAGTTTTTTTTTAACTGGCAACAAAATTTCAAAAAAAAAGGTTAAACAAAAGGAATATCTACAAAATGATAGCATACAATTCTTTATAATGTATTGACGTATTTAAGTAAAGTTATATTTGCATGCTTCCCGCATCCTTTTTTTCAAGAAATAATTTGGTTTTTACTCCTGAACGGTGAATGATATGTGAGCAATGATTACGTGTATACCTTGACAATGAAGGTACACGGAGACTCGTAGGTCACTGCCTTATCAAAAATACGAGTTTAGAGTTCTCTGACTCCCTGCATATGGTAATTTACACAGAGAAATCTGCCACATTTTTATTCTAGTTTTTTGTTTGCATCTTAAATTAGGCCTTTCTTGTCTGAAAACAAAACCTTATTTTTTAAACTTTCGGATTCCACCGAGTTTTTATTGAGGGCAGGGATGAAAAAAGGATACATGAAATTATTTATAGAAAATTTACTGCCGCATCTTTCTCTATTCATAAAAAAAGTTCTAGGTTTTTGAGTTTCCATAATATTTACAAAAAACTGCTTTTTTCTTTTATTAAAATATTTTGTCGTTTTTCACATCAACTCCCGATAATTTGGGAACTTTGTTATATTTCTGAATAAAATTGACCATTAAAAAATTGAACATTCTTAGTTAAAGAAAGTTCATATTCTTTTCTAAAAACTTGCATATTAATATCCTTAATTAGCAAATTAAATAATTTTAAACTCTAAGTCACAGAAGGGTTCAGGACTTTATTTGGACCTCTATGTATTTTTTAAAATTGGGTATACACATTTTCTTCTAGCGATCGACATTCCTCGTCTAATTTGACTGTACTATCTTTAATAAGTACATTTGATGTTTTACCTCGACAACATCTTTTTCAATAAGCTTTTATTTGACTTGCTCTGTAGGTATCTGTGTATGTATATATGTCAGGGTCAAAACTTGCATTCCTATTTTGAAAAACATCTACACATTAAACCGACTTGAAACTTTGCATACGTGTTTCCTATGAAAAATCATCGAAAGACTGAAAATTAGTAAATAAAATGAATATTAATTTTTTAAATTAAAAACTTTTATTAAATGTGCTAAGAAACGAAATACTTCCCTATTAAAAGGGAACCTGCAATAATAATATAATAATAATAAGAATGGTACTAAAAATAAAAGCGTGCGACCTATGTAAATGTTGAAATGTCATTGTCATATAAATGTAATGTTCAATATTCATGCCCCACGCTTTCATTTTTAGTGACAAAATTTAATAATGATTGTTATAACCATGATACTGCTTGAAATATAATACCGAACAAATACGTGAAGTTCCTGATTAATTAATAATTAATTAAAAATCTTATTATTATTATACTATTATGACAAGTTCCCTTTTTAGAAGGAATTATTTTGTTTCTTTTTAGTACATTTTAATAAAAGCTTGTTTAAAAAAAAATTGTTTCCTCATATATTTTATTTTTGTATTATAACCAATCTTTTACGCCTGAATTCACGATTCAAAGAATTCAAAAGAATTAAACTGACTTCAAAGTAAATACTGCTAAATCTATATTGAGTATTATAAGCTGTTTCATGTTTAATGTTTTTAAGTTTTCTCTAAATTCTCTTATGTTGCCATAATTGACAGTTTCGCTTATGTATAGAATAGGGTCATCCACTAATTTTTTTTTATTTTTGCATATTAAAGTATATGCTCTAAAATCACTAATAATACCAGCATAGTGTAAAAAAAACTTTTTTTCGAATTTATATTTGAAAAAGAAAAATGTGTACACATTTAAATTTCCTATTTCTGTCGCGCCCATTCCGCCATCTTGATGTGACGTAGCTAGCCGCGAAACGCTTGTAAATAAGCTGGGAGATTCACGTTTTTTTCATAAAAATGCAAAAAAATCAGCGCTACTACTGGTGTTTTGTGCCTCAATGCAAGAACACGTATGTCAAAAATTCAGGAAAATTATTCATATCTATACCCAAAGGCGAGGAACGAAAAAAATGGTACAAAATTGTTCGTCGTGACATGTGCCCTACCACGTCTAAACGTCAACAGTATATTGTTGCGAAGATCATTTCAACGCAAGCAAGTATTTTTATTTCAAATAGAAAACGATAAAATATGGTTTTTTGATAACATAAAACCCGTACATAACTGATATTCAACAGTGTTATATACATGGAATGCCGGGACGTATGTGCACTTTAACCTTAAAATCAAATTATTTATTTGCGCAACAAGTATTATAAAATTAGACATTTTTTAACTTTGGAATCATGCTGCTATTTTTAAAAAAGAGTGTCCACTAAAGAGCGAATATATATTTAATTCTTATATTTTATCAAGTGCAAAATCAAAGTATTGAATGTTGAGGTTAAAGCTCGCTTTATGTCAACATCGTCAACATCTATAGTCAATTATTTCGATTCCTTTCTATTTCTTTTATTTAAACTAAAATAAATAAAATAAATTATAATCTTGATCAAATAACTAACTTTAAATTCAATTATACAATACAACGGTTCGAATACTTTTTCGCTTTCACTCCTCGAGTCTCAGCAACATTGAAACTGGAGCACTTCGCACAGAAATCACTTATCATAAGTGTACTCACTTTTGGCAAATTTTCCGATCTGGCTTTGAACGTATCCAGGCATATTGATACTTCATAAAAATAACCCCTTTTGCCAAAAAACGTTGATAATTAATGATTTCGATTGTTTTTATCAAACTGACCATGTATTTTCTTCGGTTTTGGCGGCGCGTGACGTCACACCAAGTGTTTCGAGCCGTGAGGACGCCACATGTTTTCTTTTATAAATCGAAATTTACGGTTGATATTTTATCACTTTTTAATAAATTATTATAAATTATTGAATAAACTAAATTAAATTGTAATTCTTTGGGACTCAAAGTTTATAAAGAACTCAACTATAAGGAAAACAAAATTGTTGTGGATGACCCTATTCCTGAAAATAAAACAAGAATTCAACGATCAAATTTGGACAAACATCACTAAATGCTCCTATTGCAATTCCTAAAAACAAAACAAAATTTGTTTCTTTGCACAAAAATAAAAAAGAGGAAAGAAAAATGAGAAGGCAACCAACCAAATCCCTTTCCTTCTCTTTTTTATTTCTTTCGTCTTTTTTATTTTTATTATTATCAAATCACAATATGAAAGCATGCACAATATTTACCAACGTTTCGGTGCTCACACAGCACCCTTATCAAGGCAAGAAAAATTAGAGCAGGTAGGAACAGCGACGAAATAACGACGCTATCACCTCGATACCTGCCAACTGAATGCGAGTCAAAAGACAAATCCGTTATAAACAAACAAGAAATGAGAGAAAGTCAAGACCCATGAAAACATATTGCTAAATTTTATTAATCATACTAGAATAACTTCTGTTTAATTGATCCAAATCAGTTTTTAAATTAATAGACAACTTATTTTGTTTTTTAATATAAAGCATTTCCATGAATCCTCTCTTTCTCTCATTACTTTCACTGTGTAAAATTTCAACATTATCCCAGTCGAACTCATGGTCAACACCAACAAACCCTCTCGTATGTCTATCAAGAACACTCTTATAACAACGTCCCAAACGAACATCACTTTTGTGTTCCTCCACCCTACTATTAAAAAGTCTGCCAGTCTGTCCCACATAAGTCATCTTACAGATCTTGCAAGTGATCTTGTAAACAACACCACCTTTTTCAAATTTATCTAAAGGATCTTTACCAAAAGTTATGATTGAATCTATTTTAAATGGTATACGGAAAATAGTATGAATATTAAATTTATTAAACACAAATTCAATAGTTTTCGAAATTTGACCAAAAACAGGAAGAACAAAAGTATTGAAAGAACTATATTCTCTCAATTCTTCCTGATTATCTGTAGATAAAATGTTACTTTGTTTTTTTTTTTGATTTGTTGAATTCTAATTGTGAAATGTTGCTCAATCAACTTTTGTAGGCAATGATTAAGAAAAAGAATATTCCTAACTATATTCAAATTCTCTTTGTCAAATAAAATGTTGGATAAACCTAGAGCTCTGTCAACTAAGTTTTTGATTACTGCAATTTTGTTTTCAAAAGGATGAGCCGAAAAGAAATTTAATTTACCTTAATTACTTCTACGTTCAAAAAACTGATTCTATTATTGTTCTCTATTTCATGGGTGAACTGAAGTTTTGAATTAAAACTATTGAAAGCATCAAAAACTGTCTGTAACTTTGCTAGAGGAACACATAATAAGGTGTCATCAACATACCGAAAGTAAAAGGGCAAAACAAAATCCGGCTTCTTGAAAGCAAAGACCTCCAAATCTTCCATAACTGTTTCTGCTAAAATCGGAGAAGTGACTGAACCTATGGGAGTACCGAATTTTTGGCTGTAAAAAGATCCATTGAATTTGAAATAAGTTGAGTTCATAATGAAAACTATGCCTTCAATAAAATCTTTTTGACTTAATCCAGTACGTGTTTTTATATTATCCCATCTATTTAAAATTGCCTGTTTGACCAATTCACGGGTTATACTGGAAAACATTGCAACAACATACAAAGAAATCATTACATGGTCATCAGGAACAGTTTTTTGAATAATAATTTTTTGGAAATCCCAGCTATTGTTAATATTGTATTTGGAAGTTGTAATTGAGTATTTAAGTATCAAATTAAAGTTTTGTTCAATTAAGAAGAGACACTTTCAAGATTCTAGACAATTGGAGAAAGAAAGGACTTTTGGGGAAGGATATAAGATGGATTGATATAAATACCGAAGACACAGTTCTTGCAAGATGTTATAGTTTGAGAAAGATTCATAAAGATGGCTATCCTTTGAGATTGATTATTTCAACTATTAACACTCCCACGAAATTTGTAAAACAAAACTTTAATTTGATACTTAAAGACTCAATCACAACATCCAAATACAATATTAACAATAGCTGGGAATTCCAAAAAATTATTATTCAAAAAATTGTTCCTGATGACCATGTAATGATTTCTTTGGATGTTGTTGAAATGTTTCCCAGTATATAATACCCCTTGAATTGGTTAAACAGGCAATTTTAAATAGATGGGATAATATAAAAACACGTACTCGATTAATTCAAAAAGATTTTATTGAAGGGATAGTTTTCATTATGAACTCAACTTATTTTAAATTCAATGGACCTTTTTATAGGCAAAAATTCGGTACTTCCTTAGGTTCAGTCATTTCTCCGATTTTAGCAGAAATAGTTATGGAAGATTTGGAGGTCTTTGCTTTCAAGAAGCTGGATTTTGTGTTGCCCTTTTACTTTCGTTATGTTGATGACACCTTATTATGTGTTCCTCTAGCAAAGTTACAGACAGTTTTTGATGCTTTTATTAGTTTTCATTCAAAACTTCAGTTCACCCATGAAATAGAGAACAATAATAGAATCAGTTTTTTGGACGTAGAAATAATTAAGGGTCAGGATGGTAATATTATTACCAATTGGTATAGGGAAAGTACATATTCAGGTAGAATTTTAAATTTCTTTTCGGCTCATCCTTTTCAAAACAAAATTGCAGTAATCAAAAACTTAGTTGACAGAGCTCTAGGTTTGTCCCACATTTCATTTCACAAAGAGAATTTGAATATAGTTAGGAATATCCTTTTTCTTAATCATTACCCACAAAAGTTGATTGAGCAACATATCACAATTAGAATTCAACAAATCAAAAACAAACAAAGTAACATTTTATCTACAGATAATCAGGAAGAATTGACAGAATATAGTTCTTTCAATACTTTTGTTCTTCCTTTTTTTGGTCAAATTTCGAAAACTATTGAATTTATGTTCTACTCGGTGGGTTTCCGATCACCACTACGTAGCGCGTCCTCAGGTTGCGGATAGAGGAACGGCCCGTAAGGCTGAACAGTCCCCAAGGTTAGCTGCGAATACAAGAATAAGCAGTCGCGGACAGCCGATAGGAGCCAGTCGTGGGTGTGGTGAATCTAGCACTGGCAAAAATAGGTACACGACAACCATGGCTTGGGGGGACCCACCTATTCGCGTTCATACACAATGGGTGGGTTCTGGCAAGCCAAGGTGCCGCGTGTACCCACCTAGAAACTATACCCGAACCAAAACTAAAAATCTTGTAAGGGAAAAATCCTGCTGCCCATTGGACACTGCAGCGATGACACTGCCCTCAAGGGATGTGTGGAATGATTCGCCTGCATAGGGGCAAAGGGGTATTGATGCCAGTAGGCGCGCTGCCTTGCAGGGGGACGTTAGGGTACGAGGATGAAACTGTAATGTGTCTGACGACAAGTTGACATGGTCCTTGTCAGAGTCGGAAAGCTCCCATACTTAGACCTAGGGAGGTATGGGGGTTATCACTCCTGGGACAGTGGACTCACCTACGATCGGAATAGGATCCTAACGTGCGGATTATCTTGAAACTACCATGGCTAACTTGCAAAATCAAAAAACTACAGTTAAAGATCTAAGGGTGGGAACTCTAAACGCGCGTAGTCTAAAAACTGGCCGATTTAGCGAACTCATTAAGATAGCAATTGATTACAAAACTGACTTAATAGCATTACAAGAAACCTGCTGGTCGGGCGATTTCGCGTCAATTTCTAGGGATAATTATACTTTGCACTGGGGAGGAGCTAAGGGGCAAAGACTGGGGACTGGTTTTCTTATTAATAAACGAATTTCGCAAGCACTTATCGACATGCAATTCATTAACGACCGGTTATCATACATTGTACTAAAGGGTAATTTCAGCAAACACGTATTAATCAATGTGCACTGCCCCACCGAGGACAAAGACGAAGACACTAAAGATCTTTTTTATGAAACAATCGAGCAGGTTTTTGACAAGTTCTCAACGTTTGACGCAAAAATAGTATTGGGGGATTTCAACGCGAAAATTGGAAAAGAACCAATGTATAGGCCTACAATAGGATCAGAAAGTTTGCATGACGTCAGTAATGATAATGGAACCAGAGTAATAAACTTTGCAGCTTCAAAGAACCTCGTTGTCAAAAGCACATATTTCAAGCATAAAAATATACATAAGGCCACCTGGACATCACCAGATGGTAATACTCACAATCAGATTGATCACGTTCTAATTGACAGAAGACGTCATACAAACATTCTCGATATAAGATCGTATAGGGGAGCGGATTTAAATTCAGACCATTTTCTCGTGATAGTAAAACTAAGATCTAGGCTAGCTTTAAGTAAGAAAACAAGCCGCACAGAGCCAACAGTTCGTTTCAATATAGATAAGTTCAAAACAGCAACAGAAACATTAAATTACCAAGTTGAGATTTCTAATAGTTTCGACGCTCTCCAAGAACAGAGAGACGATAACAATAATCACGAGGAGGACCCGGAAACCCTGTGGAGCAATACGAAAAAGGCGATAAAGGCAGCCGCGAAACTTACGATAGGTTTTAAGAAAGTAACCAAAAGCAAACCATGGTTTGACGAAGAGTGCAAACTCTGGTTCGAGAAACGTCGGAAGGCCAGACTAAGTAGTTTACAAAATAAGTGCGATCAAACACATAAGAAATATCTCGAGATTAGCAAAAGTACAAATAGGCTCTATAGATCCAAGAAAAGGGAGTGGGAAAAGAATAAAATACTAGCAATAGAAGCGCATAATAAACAAAATAACCCGCGTGAGATGTACAGGGGAATCAATTTTATAAGGAAAGGCTTTCAAAGTAGAACGGAAGTAATGAGGGACGAAAATGGCAATCTAGTAGCCGATGCGACAGAGAGACTGAATTTATGGAAAGATTATTTCGATAAACTATTAAATGTACGCGAAGCCCCCGTTGAAGGTAATCTCGGCGAAATCCACACTGCTGATCTATTAATTAACGATCCTACTGATATAGAAATAGAAATGGCCATAAAGAAGTTGAAAAATAACAAAGCCGCGGGCATCGATGACCTACCGTCAGAACTGATAAAAAATGGAGGCCCTTGCCTCACAAGGCAAATTTGTAAATTGATACGCGCAGTTTGGAAAACAGAACAATGCCGGTCGTCATATACGGGTGTGAAACGTGGGCGCTGACGAAAGGAGAAGAGAATAGGTTTAGAGTTTTCGAGAATAAAGTACTTAGAAAAATCTATGGTCCAAAAAGGGACGAAGAGACCGGCGAGTGGAGAAAACTGCATAATGATGAGCTGCACGCTCTCTACGGGTCAGCAAATATTAATAGAGTAATGAAAGCGCGTAAATTAAGATGGGCGGGGCATGTAGCAAGAATGGGCAATAAAAGAACAGTAGCGCAAGTTTTAAGAGGGAGGCCGACTGGTAAGAGACCCCTAGGCAGACCGAGAAACAGATGGGAGAAAAATGTAAGGGATGATCTAAAAGAACTAGGACATGATTACCTAAACTGGATGGAGAATGCACAAGACAGAGATGTGTGGCGGTCTCGGGTAGATGAGGCAATGAACTTTCGAGTTCGAACTGCTAATCTATAATAATAATTGAATTTATGTTAAAAAAATTTAATATTCATACTATTTTCCGTATGCCATTTAAAATAGATTCAATAATAACTTTTGGTAAAGATCCTTTAGATAAATTTGAAAAAGGTGGCGTTGTTTACAAGATCACTTGCAAGATCTGTAAGATGACTTATGTGGGACAGACTGGCCGACTTCTTAATACTAGGGTGGAGGAACACAAAAGTGCTGTTCATCTGGGACGTTGTTATAAGACTGTTCTTGATAGACATACGAGAGGGTTTGTTGATGTTGACCATGAGTTTGACTGGGATATTGTTGAAATTTTACACAGTGAAAGTAATGAGAGAAAGAGAGAATTCATGGAAATGCTTTATATTAAAAAAACAAAATAAGTTGTCCATTAACTTGAAAACTGATTTGGATAAATTAAACAAAAGTTATTCTAGTGTGATTAATTACATTTAGCAATATGTTTTCATGGGTTTTGACTTTCTCTCATTTCTTGTTTGTTTATAACGGATTTGGCTTTTGACCCACCTTCAGTTGTCAGGTATTGAGGTGATAGCGTCGTTATTTCGTCGCTGTTCCTACCTGCTCTAATTTTTCTTACCTTGATAAGGTAAATATTGTGCATGCTTTCATATTTTGATTTGATAACAATAAAAATAAAAAACACGAAAGAAATAAACAAGAGAAGGAAGGGGATTTGGTTGGTTACCTTCTCATTTATCTTTCCTCTTTTTTATTTTTGTGCAAAGAAACAAATTTTGTTTTGTTTTTAGGAATTGCAATAGGAGCATTTTGTGGTGTTTGTCCAAATTTAATCGTTGAATTCTTGTTTTATTTTCAGGAATTCTATACATTAACTTGATTATTGGACGTTAAATGGGATTTTAAATTTAATTTTGGTCTAATTTAAAATTCTTAAATTTCAGTTTCGCTTATGTAGCAAATAATTAGCATAAAACTGAATGAAGTCATCTTTAGAAAAAACAATAAATATCCCTAAATATTTATAACTTTAACGTTGAAAGAAATTCAACTCGGGCACCCCGAGCTGATTTTTTAAATTTATCGATGAAGTAAGAGATAAATTTATAGAAAATGTCATCTTATTAAAGAATAGGGCGGGTCGAAAAAACAAAATAATGCAAATCGAAATTGGAACTATATGGAAAAGTAATCTATTAGGGCCTTGAAAAACTTCAAACTGTTTTTCGAAATCAGGGTCCTATTAAACATAAATTCTCGCCTGGAGAATGTTAAGTCAAAAGCTGTTGAAATTTGGAGAGATGTTTAAGACCTTAAAAAATATTTTTATAAATTACATACCCAAAAATATCAAAACAAGGAAAAAGAAAATGTTTTGAAGCATATTTTGCTGAAGGCGTTTGTTGAAGGCGTTCATCAATCGACACCAAATTAATTAAACTTCTTCAGAGTCATAATATACTCCGTTTCCATATATAGCTACAATTTCAATTTGCACAATTTTGCTTTTTCACCCTCTCCTCATCCCCGTCCTTATCCGCGTCCGTATCCACGTATTTTTTGAATAGCCCCTGAATTAATATAATTAGTACAAATGTATTGATTCAATTTAAATTGGGAATATTTGACAAGAATTCAGTGGATATCAAAATAATAATTCACGAGTACTCAAGTGAATTGAAAATAATTCAATGGACTTAACAAAAATCAAAGCAATTCAGAGGAATTGAAAATATTACGAAAAAATTATAATTTATTAAAAAATGTAGAGTGATTTTAAAAGAATATTTAGAAACATGCGTAAAACTGCATTACTTATATCCTCAGTTGCCTATTAAAGAAAACCTATTTCTAAAAATTACATTTTGTCGCTCGTACGATTACATTTTGGGAGTTATATACCATTAAGCCAAGTTGCTCATATATATATACTTTGAGGACGTATTTTTAAACACCAGATGTGCCTTAAGAACGCGAGGTACTTTCTAAATCTAAACTAGTGAAACTTTAATAATTAATATCACTAATTCAATTAGTTAAAATATTTATTAATTCGATAGTGAAAAGTAATTACTTAGTGAAAACATATGAAATTTATTGCTGCACACATTAATTAAAAGAAGGTTCTTGAAATGGAAAACGTAACAAATAGAAAAGTGCGTAATTAGGTAACGCAATATTGTGAAACTTGTATGTAGGTTACGTCACCTCTACCAACATAGTATAGTTAAAAGTCATTGGTTCAGAATGAAAAATAAGAATTATTATTTACGCACTTAATCCATTTTACCTTGATTTGAACTCACGTAAAAAATAAACTTTTTACTCTTTAACTAGATACATAAATGATATCGAAAGAAGTGCAAAAATTGTATTTCTTATTATGTGTATGTTACAATTAATACACAAATTTAGTAGAAATTAATTATAACTAATTGAAACGCGAAGCAACCAAGAACTTTTTTAAAACACGAAGAATTTTTATATTTAATCTGATTTCGAGTTCGAAGGGTTGACGAATGGCATTATCACCCACCCCTAGGGAGCGAAACTTGAGGGGGGGAGGGGGCTTCTGGAAAAGGGAGAGAGAGTGACCAGTCAGGGGACAGTGACCGGTTTATGAGCTCCCCCACGAGTTTCACCTCCCCCAGTGGTGGCACCCATTGTGAAATGGTGGATAGTGTTACTGCTGTCACCCACCAGTTGAAACTTGAAATTATAGCCCAAGATCCCACGGCGTTTTCTGTCAGGTGAGACGTTAACGTGATAAAAGTTACTAGGAATGAAACCTTGCACATGGATGATGAAGAAAAGCCCGTTCTACCATCGCCAAGTCTGACGAAGGTGCGATAAATTGGATTCTTCGCGATCGATTTTTTTTAAAACACCTGCTTTTTAGTAAGCAAATGAAATCTATACCAAAAAATATGAGTCTTCAATGAAGAACATTATTCTTTTGAAGAAGAAGGGACATATTTACAACAATGGAATGCCTCAATTGACAGTTAAAAAAAGTAATTGCCAACGAAATTGATAAATTTCCAACCTAGCTGATGATTCTTTAAGTGAAATAGTTTCATTGTCAGTAAAATGAATAAATTTGCAGCCAAGAAAAGAACGATTTTTCAAGGAAACAGCTCGTTGTCCAACCGAAGACATGACTTTTCAAATATAATGATGAATGTTGAAAAAAAAAAATTAATTTCTAACACGACACAGACGACACGAACGAAAGTTCAATTTTCCACTATACAACTCGATTTTCATCCTAAAAATGATTAATTTTTAATGAAAAACAGTTCAAGAGATAAAAAGAATGGCAAAGTAGGAGACAGTTTCTCGTTAGTTAGAGGAGTAAGGCAAGGATGTCCTCTGAGTCCACTTTTATTCAATATATTAATCTCAGACCTAGAAGAAGAAATGAAGAGAAAGGGATGGGGAGGAGTTAGGATGGGAGAAGAAAAGATATATACACTGGCATACGCGGACGATATAGTGTTGATGGCAGAGGATGAAGAAGGGATGACAGGCTTAATTACAGGATTGGAGAAATACTTAGATGGGAAAAAATTGAATTTAAATGTAGAAAAGACAAAGATAATGAGGTTTAGAAAAGGAGGGGGAAGAAAGAAAGAATAGACTGGGAGATGGAAGGGAGTAAAGTTAAAAGAAGTAAAGGAGTTTAAATATTTGGGATATACCTTGCAAATTAATGAGGATCATAGAGTTCATATAAGAGAAAGGATAAAAAAAGCGGCAGGGATAATGAAACAGATATGGGGAATAGGAAAAAGAAGGTTCAAGAAAGACTGGAGAAGGAGAATGTGGTTATTTGATATGCTGGTATGGCCAGTAATAGATTACGGAGCGGAGATATGGGGATGGAAGGGAAGGAAAGATATTGAGAGTTTACAAGAAAGGTATATCAGGTGGACGCTAGGAGTAGACTGGACGACGCCTGGATATATGGTGAGAGAAGAGGCACAGAGAGATAAATTAAGTACTAGGGCGGGTAAGAGAGCATGGCAATTTGAGATGAAGTTAAGGGAGGGGAGTTAGCGAAAAAGTGCTTGAAGGAGGTAGAAGAAAGGAGCGGGAGGGCAGTAGAACTAACAAGATGGGAAGAAGAAAGGAGGGAGTTTTTTCGTGCTAGAGATATAGGAGAGGGAAGTGGAGTAACCTATGAAGAATTGGAGAGAAGGGACAGGGAAAGACAATTAATGGAAAGATGGGGAATGATTGAGGAATCAAAATATAATAAATGGTATAAGTTGATAAAAGAGGAAGGAGTACCAAAGTATTTAGAAAAGGGATGGGGAGAGAGACGATGGTCCAGAATAGCAAGATTTAGATTGGGAAACGAGGTAAGGGAGGGGATGTATTGGGAAAAGGAAGAGAACAGAAAGTGCAGAATATGTGAATGGGAGGAGGAAACATGGGAGCATGTATGGGACGGATGTCCCATACAGAGGAATGGAAGATAAACGAAGCTGGCAAGAGAATGTGGCAAATATTCTAGGTGAGGATGGAATGGGTGAGGAGTGAATGAAGGAGTTGTAGGGGGCTGGAGGGGCGAATGAGAAAGAATGAAAGAATGGATATGGAAAAATGACAAAATGAGAATGAGATAGAAGAGAAGTGCAAGTGAAGGAAAAAGGAAACGGAAGTCGCATAGATTAGAAGCGTAAAGATCTGTAAGTAGTTACATGTAGATATTATGTAATAGTATAAGTAGAATAAGATGCGGATGCGCTCGCTCTCTCGCTTTCTCGCTTTCGATCGCTCGCTCACTCTTCCGACAGTATATTGGCGCTAGATTAATATAGAAGTAAGGAGATAGATATAAGAGTTGATGTAAATTTTTGTAAATATTTGTAAATAGTAAGGATAAGATAATATAAAGTTTGTAGATGGTCTTGTAAGAAACGGAGGTCATGTAAACCCTTAGGGGACACATTATGAATAAAGAAGATTACATTCAAACTAAGAAGATAACTGCGCTACAAAAAATAACAAATTTAAAAAAAAAACAAGAATTATCAAGTAAAAAAGACAAATTTTGAAACAAGTAGTTGAATGTTGAAGTAAAGCATATCAGTTTCTAAGCAAAAATGAAATAGCTCAATTGTAAGTTAAAAAAGTAATTGTCAACCAAACCATGACTGTCATCTTTTCCACCAGTCTGGGTATGTACACTTTCATGTGTAACAACTGATAAATATTTATAATCTATAGTATTAGTAACTGTTTTACTCACATTACTATTACCTTGCAAAAAGGCTTGAAACTCATCTCCGTCTTTCTGTTTTAAGACTATGACTTTTCCGTTGCAAGTGCTATGATAACCATATTTCGCGATCATTCACCTAGACGTAGATCGCCGTATTGGCACATCCCAAAATACAGGGTTCTTCGGTTACCTTTTTCAAGCATCTCCTTTCATCTGGTCCCAGAAAGCAGTCGACTTTAGGAAAAATCCGAAAAAATTCACAGATATTCTTTCCACATTCTTTGATGCTATACATTTCCCCAAATCCCAAAATATTCGATAATTTACTTTTTACAGGGATTTATTGACAAATAATCAATTGACAAATCAATGGCTCTGAGTTTGCAGTTTTGTGATGCGAGTGCAGAGCAATAATCAAATTTCTGATAATATCATTGTTACGCAAGAAATAACATTTTGAATATTTCTGACTTCAATCAGTATTGGCGTTTTGGCCGGCACATCAGGACAAGTAGTTAGAAAAAAGTACCCTTTCGATGACAACAGTAACTGAGTCGGCTTGCTTCTAGAGTTACTATTGCCATTGAAATGGTACTTTTTTCGAACTGCACTTTCATCACAAAACTGCACATTTGGAGTCATTAAGCGGCTTCCTGTCTTCATTCGTTCTCAAGATGATGTATTTGTAAACAAATTCATGTAAAAAGTAAATTAATAAATATTTCTAAATTTTGAAAAATGTATTGCATTAATAGTATATTGTGCTACAAGTGCGGAAAGTAGGCAGTTCCACACGAGTTTGAAGATTTCTGTAAGAGCCAGATGCGAGTTGAAGGGGAGTTCTAGGCGATGGCAAGTACTGTAAACTTCACAAGAGTTGCAACTTTCTACTTTCAGCACCTGTTGCACACGATATTTTTTGTAACAAATGCAGGAAATTTTCGATTTGAGAAACAATAAAATTTTTTTTTGGAAATTTATGGTAAAATTACCAAAAATTACCGGAAATTTTCGGTGGATTTGTATATTACCGAAAATTTCCAGAAATTCAAGGTATCCAAAGGTTATTGGAAAAAATCCGAAAATTTCAAAAATTTCCGGAAAATTGCTAAATTTCCAAAATTTCCGGAAATTTTAAAAAGTTGCTAAATCATCGGAAATTTCAGGTATCCAAAGCGTTTTGGACAGATTCCAAAAATTTCCAGAAATTTATGGAAAATTGCTAAATTTCCGGTAATTTATGGAAAATTGCTAAATTCATGGAAATTTCAGGTACCCAAAGCTTTTAGGAAAAAATTTAAAAATTTCCAAAATTTCCGGAAATTTATGGAAAATTGCTAAATTTCCAAAATTTCCAGAAATTTATGAAAAGTTGCTAAATCATCGGAAATTTCAGGTATCCAAAGCTTTTTGGAAAAAATTAAAAAATGTCCGGAAATTTATGGAAAATTGCTAAGGTTCCCAAATTTCCGGAAATTTATGGAAAATTGATGAATTACCGGAAATTTCAGGTATCCACAAATTTCTAAAATTTTCGGTAATTTAACGGTAATTGATGGTAATTTATCAGTCATTTTTGGTAACTTATCACTTCGAGTTTGTCCAATCACTATTCACTACTCACAATCAGTATTTCAAGCGTAAAATTATAATGAAGTGAGGTTATTATTCCGGCAGTCCTGGAAAGTAAATCTGAGTCGAAATGCGCAAGTGCAACAGCAAGAAAAAGTAATCTGGCTGGAACTGCGCAAGCGCAGCAGGTAGAAAAAGTAATCTTGCTCAAAGACCGTAAGCGCAGCAGCTAGAAAGTCTTTTTATAACTGCTTTTTACCACGGCTTTGGAATTGGTCACTTCCCGCACGCAATACATGCCGCGAAAAGCGAACATTTCGTGCGTGCGTTACAAAAAGAATGTTGAAAGGGAATCTGAGAATTTTTCTGGATTTTTCCTAACGTCAATAATAATTTTTGAGGACAAAAGTAATCATATCGTTGAATTCAGAAGACTTTAGGCTTTCAGATTCTTCTTATTCAATAATTCCGAGATTTTTTTGAGCGAGTTACGGTCGAAAGAAGTGAGGGGCCTCGACTTTTGACCCCGACTTTAAATGCAAACATTTCTGAAAGGATTCATCACCGAATTTCACTAACATTCCGTCACATTTCTCACAAATATAACACTTCACTTTAACTTTTACGCGAAGTGGACAGTGAACTAAACAAGACTGGCCTAAACCCCGTTACTAAATACTGTAACTAAACACCGTAAACCGAAACCCTCAGAAGCCTTCCCCGCCGCACCGCACCCACGCAGCAGCATTCATCCCCAACGGAGATGAAGACTCTTCTTGGGTACCCTCTCTTCTGAAATATTGCAGCAGGAGCAAAAATATTCCGTAAACAAATAACCCTGCCATATATTCCCATCAACTTGAGCCCTGGCAGAACGAGTCTTTCGTTTAGAGAGGGCTTTCAGCTTAGATTTACTTTTTGTTTTATCGTGATAATTGATGAGGGGTGCTAGTCAGGGTTGAGGGTGGCAGATGTACTAAATGGCAGGTATATAAAAAAATCGATCGCTAAGAATCCAATTTATCGCACCTTCGTCAGACTTGGAGCTGGCAGGAGGTTAATTTCTCACCTGGCAAAAAACGCAGTGAGATCTCGGACTATTAGATTGAATACAAAATTTCGTCGGGTTTTAACAAAAACGCTCGGTTGCTTAACGTTTTAACTAGTTAAAACTATTTTTTAATAAATTCGGGTATTAACGGTAACATATAGAATACACATAATTTTTCATATATAGTCTATGCATAATACATTATGTATAAGGGCATACGTCCAGAATCTTTCACTTTTCAGTAAAAAACTGAATGATGCAATTTTTGTAGACACAACCTTGGATATTTTACCATATCAGCTAAAGGTATTTATCAATGATATTCTGTATTTGGACAAAGGAAAACCACTTTCTACAAATAGATATTAATGATTTTTAAGTATTTTATTGGGCGAAGGAAAACGATCTATCAGATCTGATTTTTATTTAAAAACATGTGATCGTTTGTGGACAAAAATTTTAGAGGAAATGAAGCTTTGGGTAAAGAATTACAAGAAATTTTTTGCTAATCTTTCGTTACCCTTAGCAGTAATGTTGGGTTTTATTTTTGCTTTTCACTCAGCAGGCTCAATGATTCATTTTGGAAAAAGTCTGATTCTTGCGTAATTATTATTAGTATTTGAATTTGTAACCAAGAATAAATGAGAGTTTTCTTCTGTACTGTCACGCAAGATTTGAGAATTAGGAACTTCACGTGTTTGTTCGGTAAGTGCAGCCACATAAGAGGTGGGTAAACCTCGAAGTACCACCATGCCCAATCAATTTATGCCCTATGCCAGAATTAAGGGCTCATTTAAGGCTAATTTAATACCCGAAAGCCAAATTTTGGGCTCTGCATTTTTTTTTAAAATGCATGGTACTGCAAGCTTTACGTCAAGCTAGCAGTACCAGGTAGAAATATTTGTTAAATGAACTTTTTTCTTTCACAGGAATCGAGGGCTCATTTAAGGCTCTTAAATGGCCTCCGGCGCAATTTTTTAATAACAACCCCTATCACAGAAAAACTACCCTAAAAAATGAATATGCACTAATTAAAAAAGTGAGTACATCAGAATTAAGGGCTCATTTTAGGCTCTCCAACGTCCCCAAAATCAATTTTCCAAAACCATCCCTTAACATTCAAAAACTACCCCTTACCCAAAAGTACTCACAAAGTGCAAGAAAAAGTATTGCATCAGTTTGGAATATTTTTTAGTTGTCCGAAAACATCAAAAACTATTTCAGAAACCACCCCTAAAACTCGAAAACCAGCGCGTGAAAGAATTTCACATTAAACAGAGAATGAAGTATTTCAGGGATGGTTCTGGAAAATTGATTTTGGGGAAGTTGGAGAGCCTAAAATTAGCCCTTAATTCTGATGTACTCACTTTTTGAATTAGTGCATATTTATTTTTTAGGGTAGTTTTTCTGTGATAGGGGTTGTTTTTCAAAAATTACACCAGGGGTCATTTAAGAGCCTTAAATGAGCCCTCAAATCCTGTGAAAGAAAAAAGTTGATTTAACAAATATTTCTACCATTGTACTGCTAGCTTGACGTGAAGCTGGCAGTACCATGCATTTTTTTTTAAATGCAGAGCCCAAAATTTGGCTTTTGGGTATGAAATGAGCCTTAAATGAGCCCTTAATTCTGGCATAGGGTATATACTGTTTGTGCATGGTCCAAGAAAAGGAAAAACTACTAATATACTTCATTCTCAGTTTAATGTCAAATTCCTTCACGGGGTGGTTTTCGAGTTTTAGGGGTGGTTTTGGAGTTTTAGGGGTGACATAGAAGTTGAAGGTTCTAGTTTTATGTCCATTAACGATAAAAACTTTGCCTTTTTTATACTAAAAAATTGTAGTGTACAAAATAATTGAGAATTCTAGAGAAATTGGTCGTGAATTCCAGTGCAAGGAAGTAAAAATTTACACTTTTCTCCATGGATATTATTTCATACTTTTGAATTTTCAGTCAGTGAGAAGTATGTCTCTGATTTAAGTTATTACTGATTGAGTGATATTCACTAGTTTTTTACTCATCAGTCAGTGAAAATTCTGACTGATTTGACTCAGCGACTTATGATTCTCAGTAATTCAAAATTTGCAGAGTATCCAAATCAAATTTTTGCAAATTAATATTTTTTGTTGTACCATTATTATTTTAACTTTACCCGAATTTGAATTTATTATACAGAGGTTTTGAAGAGAACATTTACATATTTTGAAGCCGCATGATTCGGAAGTGATTCAAGAGTAAATTTTTTATAAAGGACAAAATACATAATTCATGTATTTAAAAGCTTTATTTAGTGTCATTGTTTGAAGAATAAAAATAATACATTTTTTATGAAAGCAAATAGAAATTGAGCGCTTGTAGTTTTTAATAAACTGGCATGAAATAAAAAGCAAGTAAACAGTATTGTCAGTGAAACATGATTTTATTTCCAACAATACACGTGATTTACATATGTTCAAAATTCCAAATATTTCTTTAAAATTATGAAACAGTTCGAGCATGTGCCGGAGATCCATCTCGGATGATTATATTTTTTCTGAGCAACAGTAGTAGGTGCACTGTTAAAAATCTTTGCAATTTTGATATACATTTATTATACATTTGTATATTAAATCTACAACCTCGGTATACGAAATCGCCATTAAGAGACTATATATATATTGAATTTCATATACCGCATATTGATCATTTGTTAGAAAAGTCAGATATTTGCACTTTACAAAAATTAAAAAGAATTTTGGCAGTAATTTTCAATTATAAATAATAAAACATAATACGTTCCACTTTAATTATAAGCAAGAATTTAGTCGACGAATTTAAGGTTATTACATTATTTTTTAATATTTGACAAGATTTGAAGGCATCAAAGAACTTGGTGTTTTCACGCACTCTGTTTTATCAACTTTAGTATAAATGTATATTGATTTTACAATATAATGGTATATTAAAATTAATGTACCGTATATGCAAATGACTTTACTCACATGTATATTAAATTTCGATTAGATTTTTTTAACAGTATGGGGACTCGACCATGATCAATTCGAACTATTGTTTGGATACTTCTAAAGAGGTTACTTCCAAAGAGGAACATACTTCCCAGGAGGATTGCCAGCCGAAGGAGGTTGTCTATTAGCTATTGCAAGGCATTCGCGGCATTGAGGACCATTTGCATTTGTAGCACATGCAGGGCATTCACGGCCAGGGTGGGTGAATGCTCTTTGGAAAAATCCCTTGTTCCAAATGGGAACATACTTCCCAGTGCTAATTGAATTGCATTCAGAGCAAAAACGGCGATTACTTGGATCATCATGATAACCATTTTCAAGGCAACTCGCACAATCTTTGCTACGGCCATTAACATTACCCTTACTATTCGTAAGGCATGCACGGCATTCCCTGCCATTGACATTTGCAAGGCATGCACGGCATGCACTGCCACTTTTTTGACCTTGACCGTGAACTGGATTATCTCCATACTGTGAACTGAATTCTGTAAAAATAAAAAAGATATTTATGGACTTTTGAGAGTAGAACATAATAATGGGTCTAAACTCTGAAGTCTAGAGACTCTTAGAGTGGAGAAGAACTAAATAGGAGTACTTGAGCTACACTGCTTGCCGGGGGACACTATTCCTGCGAATTCCCACACGAGCTACATGAATTCTTTTTTTTTGTGCATCTTTTAAGTCATCTGAACCTTTTGTTCTAACATAATTCATTTTTCTATTGAGTTTAGGATTGAACTTTAGTGCTTTAATATTGAGAAAATGAGTATTCTTGAAGTTTGAAATCATGAAATCATATGCAAGGGAACCCAATTTGGATCGGGTTTAAGAAACAATGTGCTTAAAAATACAATTTCAGTTTAGTGAAAAATACTAGGATGATTCTTTGATAAAAAAACAGAAATTGCCGAAATTAAAAAAGTATCAGTTTGAGAAAAATTTTTTTTAAGGTATGATTTTGTTTCAGTAGATATGGACCGAGGGTCCAAATGCGGATCAGTCTCAGAAAAGGTTAAAGCTTACCTTGCCATCAAAAAGAGGATGTTGGAAAATAAGATTAAGCAATAAAAAAATGATGCGAATTTATATGAAAGATATGTTAATACAATTCACACGTGAAAATATATTGTAAAAGACTAACAAATAATGAACTATTCCTTCACGAATTGTAAATAAAAAATAATTTTATGCAAAATATTTGTGACGATATTAAATTTAAAAAATCGCATATTTTCATATTTTATAAATCTTTATTACCGTATTATTTAATTTATACTAATTAGTAAACACTTTTGAATAATCCATCTTTCTTTTTACTGCCTGTCAAACAAATTACTTGACAAAAGTTTCTGTAGTCTTAAATTGTCCCTTTTTAGCTTTTCTCAAACATGTGCCGCTATAACAAAAAAGATTCAAAGATTTGAAATCTTAAAATATTCATATAAATTAAATAATTCAAATACCTCAACCACTTTATTACATTTTCCTTTAATTTATGAGAAGTAATAATACCTATCGCTGCTATGGTGAGAATCATCAGAGTTGACAGAATTACGGAAATAATTTCTTTTTGTATAATAGTATCGTGACTTGCGACAATTTAGATTTAAATCTTGACTGCCTAATTTAACTAAACATTCCATAAAATTCACGTTTGTAATTATATCAGTTGACACGAAAAACAACAGTGATCTGAAGTTGGACCCATGAATTTTGTTTTATTCTTTTGAAAATTCTTTTCATTATTTCAAAAAAGGTTAAAAAAATGTTCTTTTTCAGGAACACAGATTTTTGTAATATGGGTAATTTCCACAAAGTTTATAGACCCATTTGAGACAATGAGATTTTTGAAAATAAAAAATTTCCGAACTGCCTGAAATATTTCTTTTAAATTAAGGGTAACCGAAGAAAGTATGAATATATCAATCTAAAAGATCAAAGAATGTATTCGTGATAGATATGAATTTTAAACGCTGCTAAAGCTTGCGTGCTAAGACATGCGACTATAACAAAAACAAATTATAAAAAATTTCCTAAAAATGTATGCAGAGAAGATAAAAATATTCTTAGATCTGAGAAAAATAACTATTTTTACGATCTGTTTGATTTTGACTTCACGTTTCCATAATATTTTTTCATTTTATAGTAAAATAAATGAATTACCGGACATTAAATAAAATATTACGAATATTGTTTGTTGTAATTTGAAATCAACGTTGATAAATCGATTTTTAACTATTATACTAAAATCATCGCAAGCTTAAAATTAACAATTTCAACCCGCATTACAAATAGTTTGAATAATTATTTTTGACTTTTATCTTAAAATTGCAATGCAGAGTGACTAGACAAAAACATTGTGGGACATACTTTGAAGTGATTTTTAAAATCATCCACTCTTGAATATAGAACTCTACTCTGATTTTTATCTTTTTCAACTCAATATGAGTGATATTTGTGAATCTCAAATATTTAAAAAATTGGTTTTTACACATTATTTAGCAATTTTTCATTTTAAATTTGTAGTTCAGGGCAGGTGCGTGAAAAGACATTTCGCGTACTTTTTTAATTATAATTTCTAAAATGAGTCCTCTAATATTTGACAACTTTAATAATTGTGCTTTGATATATGCATTTCACTGGGATGATTTAAGAAAAAATTTATTATTTAAAGGAAAAGTGGAAAATGCCTGGAACTTAAAGTGGCGAACTTTTTAGCAAACACCCTTATACTAAAGACCTGAATGTAAAGTGTCTTAATACATTTTTTATTAATCTACATGTTAGTTTAAGGTTCTTGGTGAAATAAATTTGTAATAATCATACTTTGATTTAGACTTCAAACAACTTTGTTCTCCGTAGGTTTGCATAGTTGGATCTTTATTACCAATAAATCGTTGGTTATATTATTATGCAAAAACCAGGAAGCCCATTTTTCTCTCAAACTTAAGATGTCAGTCTATTATTAATATAAATAAAATAATGATGAAGATAATTTTTCAAGCTCATTTTTATAATAATTTTGTTTCTTCACACTTTTCCATATCACCTGTGAAGTCTTTTTCTTGATTGAAGCCTGGTAATTTATATAAAATAATGATCAGAAACATCGTTTTTACTTTGAAGGTCCAGTGTATTAGGTTTTTTTACCGAAATTTGGGGTTTCTAACAACAAACGGGAAGAAGAAACTGGACCTCAGGATAAAAAATGACAAGAAAAAGAACTGTCAGTGGAATAGACCTACTGGGGTTAAAACTGGTAAAAAAACGCGCTCACTACTCTACCTCAAGCGTGGTCTGAAAAAGAGTACAAAAGTAGCAGATGGGTATCACTTAAGTTCTTTTTGCAAATCCTACAAGTCCTATATAATTTTTGGGACAAAGGCACTAGAAAAGTTCTATTTTATTTTTTTTCTCGAAATTTTTCCAACTGCTCATGAGCTTTATGTTATTTCAAGCGGAGGTCCTGGCCGTCCTTCGCTGTGCTGAAACACTAATAGAGGAAAACGCTGCTGGCAGACAGATTACGATCTGCTCGGACAGCTAAGCGACACTCACTGTAATGGGGAAACCAGACATAACATTAGACCTGGTTTGGGAATGCAAAAAAGCATTAAACCAACTTGCAGAAAGAAACAAAGTGGCTCTCACATGGGTCCCTGGTCACACAGGGATCAAGGGCGACGAAAAGGCGGACCAGTTGTCAAAACGCGGCGCAGCGAGTGAATACATAGGACTAAAATCGTTACTGGGAATAGCGTCTTGCTGTGTCAGAATGGCCATTAAAAGCTGGATCCGAACAAAACACCGGGAATGCTGGGAACAAACCCAGGGTTGCCGTCAGGCGAAATCCATCCTGGGTTATACCTATAGGATGGGCATAGCTAGGGAAATCCTGGGCTTACCCAAGAAAGATATAAGGACAGTGGTACGGACCCTAACTGGGCATAACCACTTGAACTATCATATGCACAAAATGGGGTATAACCCCACGACAGAGTGCAGGAAATGTGGCAGGGATGACGAAACATCCCTGCATGTATTATGCCAGTGCCCGGCATCAGCTAGGCTCAGGCAACAGACCTTCGGGGCCCATTTTATGGAAACAGAGGAAATTACAACGCGATCAGTGGTCGACATACTGGGCTTCGTCAAAAGGTCTGGGGTCTGCTGCTGAGAGTGAATAAGTAAGAGTGTGGCACAATAGGCTTTATAGCTTGAGCGCCAGTGGAGCTCTCCATGGGCTTCCCGCCCGTATTAAAACCAGGGATTGGGAGCAAAATGACGCTTGCCACTTTTCTCTTCTCTAGGCAAAGGGGCGAATACCGCAGGTCAGTATGTTGTCTCCGCCGCCTATGAGTTGAATGAGTTAACGTGATGCCATAAATCTCGTTCAGGGGACTTGAGACATTTTTTTGGTGGGTCCCGTTCCGGACTGAGTAAGGGGTCTGTGGCTAGCTGTGGTGTTCGTCTCTTCTCGTGCAATGAAATGGACATGTGTTGAACGTTCACGCTTTGCAGTGGTTTTAAAACCATCTAACTAACTATAGGGGTGCCTTTTGGCCCCCCATGATACGTTGGAAAGGCGTAGGGTTCTGACAAACATTATTTCTGTAACCAGTCCCAAGGAGCCCCCCCCCCCACAAGACGTTGGAAAAGGGTAGGAGTGTGACCTAACATTATATCTGTGACCGGTCACAGGGTGCCTTCGGTCCCCCCACAAGACGTTGGAAAGCGTTACGGTTGATACCTGCATTTTTCAATTATTCCATTTAACATAAAAGAATCGGTATCGCGAAAACTATTTGAGATATCGATTTAAAAATATCATATCCGTGTTTCTCGCAAAAAGTCCCATCGAAATCGATATTCAGAAATTGTGTCAATCGAAAACAAAAGTCAATGATTTTAACATAAAAAATCGATATATCAAAAACTATTCGAGATATCGATTTAAAATTTCCAGATTCATGTTTCTCGCCAAAAATCCTATCGGAATCCACACTCAAACTTTGTCGCCACGAATATCGTAATCTCCCCCTAAAAATTTTATAATTAATTTAAACATTCACTAAATAAATTTGCACTTAGGGGAGAAATCCGAATCTTAGCTGATCGAAATATTAAGTTAAATTTATATTATACTCACTAATAAAACTGATGAGCACCACGACGAGAGTACCAAAAACGAGCTTCATTTTTTTGAAGAGAGGAAAATTAATCTTCCTGAATTTAGTTTTTCAGTAGTTCGCTCATTAACATATGCACAGACTCATGTGTGTCAACCCCTACGTATTCATCAGTAAATACTAGGAGACCACGAAGGAATAGTTAGGAGTAGTATCTTTATATGTGGGGAGTGAGACGAGCAACTTCCAAGAGATCGTTAATGTTTGTCAAAAATGCAAACCTTTGATCGCCTCCGTGGTCATGTGCATTGCTGTTGTCGTGTCACGTGTTATTCCCGCGTCAAGGAGGCGGGAGCCCCACTCCAGTCTTTTGAATTTCGAACCAAATTTCAAACAGTGGAGTACGGATAACACGTGACATGATAACAGCAATGCGCATGTGTACAGTAGCAATCAAGATTGATATGCTTGGCAAATATGAACTATTTCTTGGAGGTTGTTTTTCCCACCTCTGCTCACCAAATACATGGCGTGATACCACTCCTTACTATTCCTTAGTGTATGAGACTGATTTGCGACCCTCGCGTACGATCTGAAAGTTTTTCTTTACATTAATGTGAGAAAGAAAAAATATTATTCCGGCGGAATTGACAAAGTTCCAAAGATCCAAAAAGCATCAGTCATTCATGGACGAAGAAAATGATGTACATAATGATTAAAAAATTTGAAAATAAAAATGCAGCCTCATAACAAAACAGCAGGGCCCCATTTAGGGTTGTGGGGGCCCCGGGCCGGTTAAAATGTGGGGGCCGTTCAGCGGACTCAAGAAATGTTATTCCTCGCTGGCTTCTAAAAAAAAAGGTCATCGAAGTAGGAGCCGATGCAGAAGTGTGTGCATTTGGTAGTGTTTGGGGGGGGGGGGCCGGGCCGCGGCCCCGACAGCCCTTATATAAATGCGGTCCTGCAAACCATTTTTCTTTCGTTTGACGCAATGTTATAAAACGTTGTAAGCTGCGTAATCGGACATTAAAGAGTATAGAAATTTTATACATTTTGAATATTATAAAATTTTACGATTATATCTCTACTCTGTATATCAGGACCTTGCTTTCAACAAAATTTAAATTGTTTCAATAACGCTTAAAAGTTCAAAACATTTAGTATTTGAAATATATATTTCAAGGTAATTTGGTTTAATTTCTAATTCATCCCCATTATTTCCATACACAATTTTGTTTCAACTGGAATTACTTAATAATAGAAAAAAAAGTTTATTGTAAGTGAAGCATCTTTTAATTTTAGACAATATAACGTAAAAGATTTTGATAGATTCGCAAATTAAAAATATTTCTATTACCTGCAAATTCGAGATATACAACTATATTTATCTGCGAGTGGGGTAGGGGTGCCTGAGCACATAAAAATAAAGCTACTCATTATAATATTTTTAATTCCCGTGAATTCCTTTGCTTTTGAATTTTTGTTAACTCGTTTTATTCTTTGTAATGCCTTCGAATTATTGTCGATACTTTTGAGTTCTTGTGAAGTTTCATACATTATTTTTCACACTTTTGTATTTATATTTAATAAGTAACAGAAGAGGATTGATAGAAAACTTAAAATCATCAAATATCAAAGATATATTTATTTTAATTCATTTTAATTTGTTTGAATTCTTTAGATTCTCTAAATTCATTGGGATTCCCTTGAATTCCTTTAAATTCACCTTGAAATCTTCTGATTTAATTCTCATATAGATCAAAAATTGCTGTTGGCTACCCTCAGAAGAAGTCAGAAAATTTGTCCGACCCAAGGATGACAGCTATATGCATCCATCTCGCAAGTGCCTTGGTGCATGTTCGGTAAGCTTTGAGGTAAAGAATTAATTTGTACGACTTATTCTCTAACGTACGAATTATACGGAAGAAGCAGAATTAATTCTTAATACTACAACCGTCATCATTTTCGTTACTACAACCATCATCATTTTCGTTTTCGCATCAGTCCCCACAATAACTGTCAGGTTCTGATGTTTACACTGCCACGTCCCGGGTGAAAAAACGTTGCCTTGCTCAAGCATGGTTAAAAAATAGGTAAAAAATGGTTGAAGATTGTTCAAGGATGGCTTAAGGATTGCTTGTGGCTACGCCTCATGCTAAACCTAAATGATTAGCAACACTAAATTCGACGGTTTTCAGAGTTTATCTTGCATAAAAACAACAATAGTGAGTTCCGCTATGAATAAAATCTTACTAATTCTCTTTCTCTATCATTTCACAAAAATAAATCCAGTTTGTAGCACTTTTTCGAACAAAAATTAATAATTGGTTCCGAGCGTCAAAACTGTACGCATGCCTCCAAAGACCGACCTCAAAACGCTAACCACTGGGCCGACCTTACACAGTGTCACTTATTTACACACTCTTGGTAACACTGTTCTGCAAAAACGTCTTTTTTTGGCACCTACATTATTCAGGTCGTTTTTTATAGATAACACTCTTCTGCGAAGAATTAACATTGATAAGAAAACGAAATGGTAGTAGTTAACGTTGGAAAGCGTAACGTCGTCTTTTTAAGGAGTTTTCTCTCCATTCAATACTCTTTACTCTTTCAGGTTATTGATTACAATTTTAGATGAAATCTATATACATATTTACCCTGCTGGTGCAATTTCAAGCAAAACAATGCGATAACCCTTCATCAAAATTGCAAAGCTTTTTCTAGCTTCGGTAACGCTAAATGAAGTCCAACAATGAGAAGGGGAAAAAGTTGAAATTAAAATTGCAAACCTATATCCATCTTTAACCCTGCTGGTGCCATTCAAAAGGAGAAGAACAGGTCAAGGCTTGATCAAAATTGCAAAGCTTTTTCTAGCTCTGGTAACGCAATGGGAGTCAAATAATGAGAACGGGAAAAGTTAGAGTTAAAATTGAAAAACCTACAGGTATATCCACCTTTACGCTGGTGATGCAATTCTAAGGAAAAGAATGGGACCAGCCTTGATCAAAATTGCAAAGCTTTTTCTAGCTTCGTTAACGTTAATTGAAGTCAATCAATGAGAAGGGGAA
Organism: Andricus curvator; assembly: GCA_932195095.1. Lineage (NCBI taxonomy): Eukaryota > Metazoa > Arthropoda > Insecta > Hymenoptera > Cynipidae > Andricus > Andricus curvator. The sequence goes on from CAKNYM010049759.1 coordinate 65,938, forward strand.
AAGTTGAAATTCAAATTGCAAATCTATATTCGTCTTTTTAACCCTATTAGTGCCATTCTAAGGGGAAGAATGGGACAATCCTGGGCCAAGATTGCAAAGCTTTATCTAGCATCGGTAACGCTAATTAAAATCAAACAATGAGAAGGGGAAAAATTAAAATTGAAATTGCAAGCCTATATCCATCTTTAACCCTGCTAATGCCGTTCTAAGAAAAAGAATTGGTCAAGCCTGGATCTAAATTTTAAAGCTTTTTCTAGCTTTGGCAACCCTTATTCAAGTCAAATAAAGAGAAAAGGAAAACCTAGAGTTGAAACTGGAAACTAATATCCATCTTCACCCTGCTGATGCCAGTCTAAGGAAAAGAATCAGACAAGCCTGGAATAAAATTGCAAAAAATTTGTTTACCTTTGCTAACGCTAAGTCATGTCAAATCATAATAAGGGGAAAAGTTAGAGTTGAAATTGAAAACCCATATCCATATTTATCCTGCTGGTGTAATTCTAAGGAAAATAATTTTAGTTCAAATTCAATTGCTTATAATGCTATAATTTGAAAATGGTTAATCGTAAAAAAAAAGTAAAAAAAGAATGTCTTATCTTCCTTCGAGGTTTCTGAAAAATATTTTACAGATTTTTTGTCTACAAATAATGTATTTGCTTAAAAACTTGTTTAGACAATATGCGTAACTTTTCAAAAGGCTACCTCAGATAATCTTGATCAAGGGACTTTTCTTAAAATTTAAAGCTCCATGAAGTCATGAAAGTCATGAGTTCATGAAAATCGCTTTTGTTCCATTCTTCTTTTTTTATAACTACCACATATTATTATTAATAATATAATAGTAATAGTGATGAAAAACAATACATTATCTGTCGGTAAGAAAATAAAACGGTTTTTTTTATATGTGATCTTTTTAAAAGACCCCGCTCCTTTCCCAGGGTCAATAACTCAGGGTCAACCCACATATTTTTTTACAATCTCAGGCCTGTAGTGAATAATCCAAATATCATCACTTTGTAGTCAGTACCATTAAAAGTTTATAAGATTTTAAACATTACAAAAAATATTGTCAACCTTCATTTTTTTATAAGCTATTGAACCTTAAAGGCAAGGTGTGATTTTACCGCTGCTGCTTTTAATCTTTACCGTCATCAAACTCATCATCGCTATTATCATCGTCTAAATCATCGTCTGAATCATTGTATAAATCATTGTCTTCGGCATCCTGATATTCCTCAATCTTGGAATTGAGGGCACTTTGAGTTTCAAAATTTTCATCATCAGAATCAAAATCGTCTTCCATGTGAATGTCGCCATTTACAAAGGGATTTTCGTCACCACTATTCGTATCAACAGTGATCTTCACGAAAATAGAAGTATTTTATTATTGCATCAGAAAATTAAAAAATAAATAAATCTTTAAATTCCCAAGTTACGAAATTCACATTATAGAACATTTTTTAACATTTCAAAATATATTTGAAGACTGCACAATATCTAGCAAATTGCAGAACGTATTATAAATAATTACATATCTTACTGACCAAAAATATTCGTCCTAACATTCATCAATTGTGTCAATTTCCAAAAATACTGACTTTTTATGATTTACAGGGATAATACAAATTTTTAAAAATTAATATTTATTCAAATAATTTAAAATTGGCTAAAAAGTACCTGTCAACTTGTCACTGATCAAATACAAAAATACATGCAGTAAAAATGTTACAAAACCTGACCTTAGCATGAATTTTAATTAAAACTGCTATTTTTAATTTCGGGGCATTTTCCGGACGTAATACAAAGTGGTTGGAGCGTAAAATTTAAAACATATGGGGTAGAAACGATTCTTCGAATATTTCTTAAGAATTGAATAAAATTCAATTCACGAAAAATTAATAACAAGTAGTTTCGTTCCCCATTTTTCGGAAAACTGAGCTTTTCTCATTTAAAATATTATGTTAACTTCAAATGCCCGGGGGTACGTCCTAATATCAACGAATTTACGAAAAAAATAAATCCACTTTTTTGTCAGGAAGCTTATAAAATAGGAAGGGGTGGGGGAAGACTAGCCCTCTAGCAAAAAAAGTTGTTTTTTTAAACATCCTAATATACATACATCAGAATTCTCAGAGACATATACGTCCTCTTCTCTGGAAAAATGCAGGATTCTTCTTTGTGTCCGTGCAGAATAACGATCAAAGTCTTGATTCCTATTCATAATGAAATGCAATGGATAAACCGGAAAAGAAAATCAGAGTTGGTTAGAAATTATTTCAAAACTATTTTTGCATGTTTGACGTCTTCATTGTAAACAAAGTCTAAAAGACTTCAAGTTTGTAGTAGTTTGAATTCCACTGTTACTAATAAAAGATAGATGACAGAACTGTCAGTTTCAACCATATTGATTAATAAATAATAAAAAAATACGAAAATAACAGTTTACGTACTGGTCCAGTTGCAAATATTGGTTGAGTTAGAGGGGGTAACGTCCATGTTCGTTTTTATTTTTGTTCTCTGTTTCAATCGTTGGAAAAAAATCTGAAAAAATACGCAGTACTTCTTTCAGCCATTCTCAACGTGCAAAATTTTTTCGAAAATTTTTGACATTACAGTTCTATCACTCTGTTCTGTATCCGTTCATTACAGAATTTCAGAACTGTTACATATCATTACAGTAACAGTATTACAGAACAGTGTGACCTTTATGCTCCGTTCTTGGAACACGTGTGACATTCTAGTGACATAACAGTTCTATCATTCTATTCTATATTATTTATATTACAGAATTCTAGAACTGTTACGTATCCTTACAGTAACAGCGTTACAGAACAGGGTGACCTTTATGTTCTGTAATTGTTATGGTACACGATCGTAACAATGTTATGTATGAATATTCCCTTTTTGTTATGTCACATTTCCAGAACGTGTCCGCTGGGGTATATGTTTAAAGCATTTCGCGGTGGGAGGTCAGACCACTTTTACTTTTACTTTTATTACACTTCGGGGACAAATATCATTTAGAATAATCTTGATTTTAATGATACAAGGCGCATGCTAATGAAATAGAAAAAAATGTAGAAAAAAGTGTTTATTCTATTTCCACCATTTTCCACATCTGGTGGATATCTTCCTGGCAATGGAAAATAGAATATATATCGGAATGGACCATTTTTTTAAACTGTTTTCTAATACTTTACAGTTAAACTCATTAAACTCAAGATTATTCTAAATGATATATATCCTTGAAAGATTAATTTTATTAAGTTTTCAATATAAGATATCAAGCAGTGTACGAAACCTTACATTTTAAGCCATTAAACAACGCGATAGCTTCTTTCAATTCCTAAACAAAAACAGTGAATAGAAATTCTTGTGAAAACAAGATTTTTAAATGTTTTTAAATTTCGAAATTTTCACAACATTCCGAAAATGTTTTAGAACATACCAGAATGTTTTCAAATGTTTTCCACTGTATCCTTAGTTCTAGGATTACGTCAAAGTATAGGTTTCTGATCAGTGGGACTGACTAAATCATTTTTCTTCGTCTTTCATTGAACAGCTTTGAGGGTCGTCGAATTTTTGCGGCGACATTAGAAGTATGTACATGAACTTTTTTTTCGTCTTCTAAGTCATCTCCCTTTTTTTTTCTAACAGAAATGCTTTTTCCATTGAGTTGATAATTAAATGTCAATGATTTACTATTAAGAAAATGAGAATTCTTAAAGTTTGAATTCATTAAATTATAGACAAAGGAACCAAACGTGAATAGGGGTTATAAAAAATTGTGCTTAAAAATACAATTACAATAAAAACTCAATTTCTTTTCTAGAAAATGCCAGCTTGATCCTTCGGTATGAAGAGTACAAATTCCCGAATTTCGAAAAGAAATTGATCAGTTTGAGAACATTTTTTGTTAAGGTATGATTTTGATCCAGATACTAATTGTAAATAAAAAAAATAATTGCATGCAAAATATTTGTAACAAAATCAAAATGTAAAAAAATCTTGCATTTTCACACTGACCCACCCACACTGATTAGTAAGCTGTTTTAAATAATCTTTTTCCTACTGCCTATTAAACAAATTATTTGTAAAAACTGTCTGCAATTAAATTTTAAGTTTTCTGCTCTCGTGTTAAATCGTCACTTTTCAGCTTGGATTGAATATTTTCCCAAAAGACTATTATTTGTATTCATTTTACTTCAAACCTGAAAATTTAAATCCGTGAAATCTTTCATTTGTTAAGAATTTTGATCAAAAGTTACAACATTTTTCTACAGTCTTCTCTCAATCAGAGGCACTTCTTATGAAAGAACCTTTTGTGAAAATATTTGTCTAATTGTTTAAAAAAAGAAGGAAATATTATTCTAAAAGAAATATAAATATTGTGCGCAGTTTGAGGCTAGTGCGAAACCCCCTATTTTTCACAAGTCCCGCTTTTTGCAACTAGCAAAATTTCGTAAAGACCTGACTGATTTACTGAAACTTCATACTTTTGTGAACATTTAGTGAAAGTCGCACATTTAAAAAGCAATTAGTCTATCAAATATTATAGGATTTGTCACTCATCGAAATAATACCTAACTCAGCTATGATGAGAAACATCAGAGTTGACAAACAATACGAAAATAATTTTTCTGTTTTTGTCTAATTGTGCTGTGACTTGCGATAATTTGAATTCAAATCTTCACTTCTTGGTTTAACTCAACATTCCACAAAATTTGGGTTATATCAATTTCCGGGAAAAACAATAGTGATCCCAATTTGGGCCCCCGATCCGCATTAGGTTCGCTTGCCCTATTTTGCTTTTAATTTTCAAAATGATTTTCGAATCAAATGTATAAAATATAAATAATTTATTTTATTAAAATCGTAATATACGAGTTAAATGAATGAAATTTTTTATTCTCCTAAAAATTATTTTCAAATGAGGATCATACAATTTTCTCTTTAATGAACAAAGATTTTTGTGCCAACATATTCGCATTCTATAGGATTCTTTCCTCAATCTTTAACTATTATGGACGATCGTCAAAAAGTTGACCATTGTAGACATTTAAATTTTTGAAACTAAAAAAATGTCCAAACTTCCCAGAAATTATATTTTTTTTTTAAATTAAGCTTAACCAATAGAGAAGAAAAATATCAATCTAAGAAGTCAAGGAATTTATTCGTCATGAATATGAATTTTATACGTTTTTAGAGGTCGCGTGACAAGACATGTGCCTATTACAAAAAAAATAATTTTTTTTTTAAATGCATGTAGAACAGATAAAAATATTTAAAAATTTAGACAAAATGACTATTTTCACGATTTATTTTATTTTGACTCCAACTTTTTAAAATATCCTCGCATTTTATAGTGGGATAAATTAATTACCGGATCTTAAACAAAATATTACGCAAAAATAGCTTATTTGCTACATTAACCAGCATCATGAATAGTTTGAATAATTATTTTCAACTTTCATCCTAAGATTGCAACGCAGCGTGACTAAACAAAAAACTTTTCGGAAAGACTTTGAAGTGATTTTCAAAGTCATTAACTTTTAAAGGTCGAAATCTACTCCGATTTTTATCTTTTTCGAATCAATATAAGTTATATCTGTGAATTTCAAATATTTAGGCAGTGTGGTACAAGTACTTCACATGACATTTCGCGCATTTTGTGTTTATAATTTCTAAATGAAGTCGTCTAAAATTTTAAACTTCATTAATTGGTGCTTTGATATATGCACTTCACTGAGATAATTTAGAAAAAGTTTAATATTAAAAGGAGAAGAGGAAAATGACTTGGACCTAAAGTTGTGAACTTTTTGGCAATCACGATGATATTAAAGATCTCAATAAAGTGTATGAATACATTTTTTATTAATAAGCAAATTACTTTAAGTTTCTTGGTGAAATAAGTTTATAATAATCACGCTTTTATATAGACTTTTACCAACTTTACCACACGTTTCCACAGGTAGATCTTTAATATCAATAAATCGAGGGTAAATTACTATAAACTATAATTTAAAACTAACTATGTATTATTATTATTAGAAGCTGATTTTTATATCACGGTTAAGATGATTACAACCCGATATGTCGAAGACATTTTTGTTAGGGTTGGATTTTTAAATAGTCTGCACGGTGCTGTCACGGTATATATCACCAGTCACGGATGCATTTTTGTAATGCAATTAAGTGATCTGATAAGAACAGTATGCCTAATTTGGCATATTGGTCAAAGCTTGGTAATTTACCCCACCATCCATGGAATGGGTTGCAGCCAAGTGCATGATGAGAGGACATACAGCTCAAAGTGAGGTCCGAATCACCAGAACCTCAGGAAAGTACATAGAAAAATGTCCAGAGATACCGGCACAGGGATTGAACCCCGGACCTCTAACGTGAGTTCCGAGCACCTAACCAGGCTCTGCCACCGAAGCTCATATTATAATTATTTTTTTACTTATGCTCTCTTAAACCAGGGTTTTCATCGTCAGCCACGGACTAAGTCAAAAGCCTGATGAGATTAGGATTTTGTAAATTAATTTAAGACGATGTTTAAAATCTCTTACGACGATGTTGTAGTGGGCACCAAATTAGGAGCATAGTTTAAGTTCGCAATCGCCTTTGGATGCTTTCTTAGAGCTACCACCTGCGACTCCACAGGTTTCTAGTCGCCTACTCCCTGATGATCTAGGAAGTTTCTTACAATGTGACAGGTGTTTAGGAAAACCGCTTTTTGAACTGCCTTTCGACTCCTAGATGATCATGATCTTAGTTGTATAGGTTTCCTGCAAATCCCGGTTAAGTGGACAAGCGATATCGATGATGTAGACTCTTCCGCATATTTTTCTTACGCATCATGATGTCGGATCGATTCGCTCGGTTATAATGATCCTTCTGGATAGTAACATACCAATATAAAATGTAATCTTTGTTTTCTAAAACGGACACTGGAATGTACCTATAGAAAGGCAGTCATTCTGTTGAGTGTCCTAGGTTTAGGGCAAGTTGTTGATGTATAATGCCCGCTACATCATTATGTCTGTGCGTGTATTTTCATTGAGCCATTACGCGACAAACATCAATAATGTGCTCGATGGATTAGTTGGTATCTTCACATAATTGGCACCGGTCAACCACGTCTTCGTGTAACAGATGCTTGCGATAATTTCTGGCGCTGACAACACTGTGCTGTATCACAATGACGAAACCTTCCATTTCTGGAAACGGGTTGCCCTTTTTCAGCCAAATATTGGTTGTCTCACTTTCCACTTCATGTTCATCTAACATTTTATGGTGCTTGCCGCGGCTGGCTTTTTGTTTCCATTGTGTTTCTCATTCCTCTATGGATTTTGCCTTGATATTCAAGGCCTCCTCTAAAGACAAATTCAAGGGCGCATAATCGAGATCCGCTCTACAGATAGTGTTGTAAAGCGCAACTTGCAATCTTGCGCAATCTTGCTTGCTATTAAAATAGTCTTGCAACTATATAACTTGTGACTTACAAAATTTCTTTGACATTTGCGAGGCCCCTGCCCCCTCTATGTCGTGTTAAAATTTCTCATCTAATCGCCGAATCACTGTGGTTAATTCGGTTCTTCGTTATTTGGACAGGCCATTTGGTCGAAATTCAGATGGATTTTGAGAGTCTGGTTCAACATATACGTAGTACCTCCGAGCATAAAGTCTGGCTCCAGATCTGGATGTTCGATAATATTCTGAAAACACCTTGCCAACGGAGGATGCACACACGCCAGGTACTTGTACCAAAAATTATGCACCATGTCCGGACCTGGAGGTTCCCAGTTACTTGCCCTTCTCAAAACCGCTAAAACATTTGAATCTGTAATGCTAGTAATCTCCATTTCAGAGTCATTGCTTGCTCCTTCTTTCTCTAGTTGGAACCACGCAGCGCCTAGTTTGCTTTCGTTTGTTTTTCCTCGAACACCCGACCAGTGGCTAGTCATATCTTCCGACTGAAGGACTTTGGTGTCTTCCCAGTAATGTTGCTTTAAACTCAGTTTACTCTAGAACCTTCTTTCATCTGCCTGAAAGACTCCCTTTTGCTGCCTTCTTGCACTACTCTTATGGCGCCAACGCAGTCTAGCTGTAAAAATAGCAAGTCTCTGCCGTTCGGAGTCTATAAACTTATTCAATATTGCTGATGTCAATGCCTTGATCTTCCGAGGGTAGAGGATTTATGTAACATCGTGTACCAGCTTTCTGGATCGATTTCGTCTCTTATATTGAGTCAACCAACTCAATTTGCTCCTTACTTTGCTCACATCTACATCCAATCTGATTTTCCATGGCACATCTCGTTACCTTCCTGGGGTAAATACTGCATTTGTAGGCCTAGTTCTGCGACTCAAAGTGTAAACAGCTGTCGTAGTTGCACAATACACAAGAGTTTGCACCTCTAAGGCAGTTAGTGTTCCGTTCGAATGCATAAGTAAAACCTTGTTGTTTATGTGTTCTATTAATGCGAACAGATTCTTCTTTAAGTACATATTAGGCAGAGAATGACTTTGTGTTGGTTCTACATGTCTGAAATCTAGTAAATAACAACCAAAATTCCTTTCAAGATGCTGCAGCGTTTATGGGATTTCGCTGTTTACACCAACGGGAACGTTCATGTTCAGATGTGGTTCTAGTGGATCCGGTACATGATCTTCATTGTTCCTAACACTTATATCTTTAGCTTTAATCACGTCTTCGATATCTACACCTACCAGAGGGATATTATCAATAGGAGGCTGATGTTCTGATTTCATTTTGATACCAGCTATTTCAACAGCGAAAACAAATCTGTTTACAGATAACGAGACTTTTTGGCCTGCTAAATTCTGGTCATTTATTCTTATGGCTAGCCCTGGGTACTTAAGTAAGAAGAGTCGATGGTGTTCTCTTATCGCATTTTGTCTACTTTTCTCTGCCAAAAAATAAAGGCACATTACATTTCTGTCCGTATGTTGCCATTTCAGTCATCTTATTGGTTGCTGAACCTCTGCTTCTGCCTCTAGTTGAATCAAGACACCTGCCTCTGGAAGCTGTGGTGGTATTGGATCAGCATGAGATTGCGAGGGAACATCAATAGTATGATTATATTTCAATCCTTCAAGAAATGCCGCTTGATCTTGCGGTTCAGCTTCCTGTAGCTGATGTTCATTATCGACGTTTTTCCACGCCAAATCAGCCTGTCGTTTAATCTTCATTGCACGGTCTTCTGAGATGAGTAGATTATCCTGACGTCCTTCAGCTGAGCGATGAGATCTCTCAGTGAGACTTTCTTTATATGAGGATACTTTGCAGAAAACTTCGTCCTAAATTTGTATCCCTTTTCGCTTTAAGCTTCAAACTTTTCAATTTAATAATAGAAACGCACCCATTCCTATTTCATTATGGCATTCCAGTTGATACTCTTTCACAGTATTTCTGTTGCCATGGTTGGCTGCAAATCACTAAGCCTAGCAAACGCATTCTCAGCAGGCACAGTTGATATTTCATTATTTACCGTTTGCCGTAGATGTTCTTGCTGGCCAACTGTTTGATTTGTGTGATCTGCCTGACCATCTCGCAGCTCACCATCAAAACCATACCGCATGCTGTGGTCTTAGTGTTTCTCTTATTATCTTTCCTCTTCATTCTCTGCCTTTCTATCATGGGAAACCCTGTCAACAGCAAAGTTACAGCTAACATAGCCGTTAAAGCCATGAGAGGAAAGCTCAAGTCCTACCACGACGCCAACGCGAGCTGTCCCGGTATATATCATCAGTCAAGGGCGCATTTTTGTAATGCAATTAAGTGATCTGATAAGATCAGTACGCCTAATTTGACATATTTCGCAAAGCCTGGTTCTTTACCCCACCATATACGGGCTGGTTATAGCCAAGTGCATGATGAGGGACCTACAGCTTAAGGTTGAATCCAAACCAACAGAACCTTGGTAAAAATACATAGAAAAAATTCCAGTGGTATCATCTCAGGGGTCGTACCCTGGACCTCTAACGTGAAGTCAAAGCGCCTAACCGCCTGAGCCAAAATTCGTTATTTAAATCTTCTCCAAAAACTTAATTTATTTACAAAAGTATACGTGAACTAAGAAAGAGCACAAAAGTACCGGTAAGGTATTACTTAAGTTCTTTTTGAAAATACTGTAAGTCCTAAAAAATTTTTAGAAAAAAGGTACGAGAAATGTTTTCTTTATTTTTTCGAAATTTTCGCAACTGTTGATGAGATTTATCTTATTCCAAAAAGCTCCTGCTGCAATAGAACTATAGTATCAAAAAATTTCAAAATTCGTTTGTTTTGAGCAGGCATTTTTTCAGGATAAAATTACAGGAAAAGTCCCACTTAATTCTTGTTGTTAGATGTTTACAAGTCCTCAATAATATGTGGGACAAAAGTACTAGAAGACTTTCATTTTATTTTTGTCGAAATTTTTACAAATGTTCGTGATGAATTTTCTGATACCTTCAGGAGCATAAATATGACAAGCAATTTCAAAAATTTTGAAAAAAATATAATGGAACTTTTCTAGTACTTTTATTCCAAAATTATTTAGGACTTGTAAAAATTATATAAAATTAAGTGTAACTTCTTTGGCTTTTTGTTCTGAAAAAGTTCTGTTCTAAATGGACATATTTTGAACTCGTTTGGTACTTTTTTCTCTATTTAGCAGGACCTTTTTGAAAAATGAATCCCATGAGCACTTGTCAAAATGTTGAATAAGAAAAGAATGGAAGTTTTCTAGTACTTATCGAAATAGTAAGTACAATTTATATTATACTTACGAATTAAAGTGATGAAAACCACGACGAGAGCACAAAAAACCAGCTTCATTGTTTGAATGTCTTCTTGTATTCAGTTTTTTAACAGTTCGCTTATTATTAATCAGTAAATACTGTGAAACTGATTTGCTTCCTTCAGATACGATTTGAGGGTTTTTCGTCACATTGATGTGAGAGAAAAAGAAAAATGGTTCCGGTGGAATTGCCAAAGATTGGAGAATAGTGTACAGAATGATTAAAAAATTGAAAAATAAAGTTCAGTATGACAAGCAAACAGTTATTTCTTTCGTCTGGTGAAATTTTATAAAACTTTGTAGGCGGCTTAATCAAACATTAAAGAGTATGGAAATTTTATACATTTTAGAACATTGTAAAATTTTATGATTATATCTCTACTGTATATATCAGGACCTTGCTTTCAACAGAATTTCAATTGTTTTGATAACATTATTTCCTTGAACCATTTTTTAACTGGCATGAGGAAATAATTAAAAAATATAAAAGTTAATTGTAAGTGAATCATCTTTTAATTTTAGATAATATTACATAGATGAATATGATAGATTTTCAAATTGCAAATACTTCTAACTATTCGAATCTGAATATCTGTTTATACAATTTCATTGAAACATTAACACAATTAATTAAATTATTTCATGTATTAATTTTGTCTATTAGATGCTACTACACATATTTCGATTGATCTCGAGTTTATTTTGATTTTTCATGGAAAGATAAAAAACAAAATTGTAAAGATTGCCATTTTTCTCACTCTATTTAATAATACAGAAGTGCAATAAAAATAATTTATTCGAGAGTTTTTAATGAAAAATATCAAAATCGTTTAAGAATTGTCGACTCCAGGCTGTTTTAGAACAAATGTTGACGTTTTGCCGCAATATGCTCCACCATACCTGACGTTTCTCTACCTCATTCGTTTATTTTTTATTTTTCAAAATATTTAAATTCATATACATCTTACTTGAAATGCATGAATATACAAAAAGATCCATGTTCTCAATTATAAAACAAGATATTGCAGAAAAATAGGCAATAGATTTTTGTTTTCTTTTTATTTCTAAAAATTCTTTAAATAATAAACAGTTTCAGATATTTGTAGTCTTATTTTTCAGGTATAACTGTTTATGGAATTAGAATTATACTTCCCGCCTCGTTTCTCGAGATTACTGTTGTAGTACCGCTACTTTCAGCTTGGTGTCACAATCTTTAGAACCAAAAATTTTCCTGGAGTGCCCTTACTATGTTTGCCTATTGGAACCTCATTCGTTTTTTTGTGTTTGCTGTCGCAACATATAAGAGCCACGCGCAAATCGTTTTTTCTTCTAAATAATCGATTTAAAGTATTTAAAATGGGCAAATCTAAAAAACGTAAGCGTTCTTTCCATGCAGAAGAAGAAATTCGCGAATTGGAGCGAGATCTAAAACGTTTGAAAAGAAAAATGAAGTGTACTCGCAAACGCTCCGAAAGTTCAAGTACGACTTCCCGAAGCATTTCACATAGTCCCTCAAGGGAATATCGGTCCGCTTCTCGAAAAAGCTCATATGAGCCTGAAGCTTTAGACAAGCTTTCGTCATCTTCCGAAAACGGTAAGTCTCTCTTTATAACCTACACGGCTAGGCTCATTCATAAGGTGAGAGAATGCCGATGTCACATAGATGGAAAAGGCTCATTCATAAGATGAGAGAGGCCGATCTAATAATGGATAAGCTTGTATATAGGTACAAGAGTAATCCATTTCCTTTTTTCTAGAAGTCTCAGACAATAATGTGAGAGACATAAATGGCGGTTCAGATGAACACAAGTCGGACGAGAGGGATAGAGACAAGATGGCGGAGAAACATAACGAAACGTCGAAAATCGACGAAAAAAGGTTGGAAGTTTTGGGTACGGATCCTACGACTGCTGACACCGGAGAAGTAAAATTACATGCTGATATCGTGTCGAGGTGGAAATTTTGGCTTACTGCGGGCCTAAAATCTGAGGTTAAAGAAGAACTTCGTAAGAAATATCCCAGAAAAGGGAATATTTTATTGGACCCCCCCGAAGTCAATCCTGTAATGCTGCTCTCAATGAGCGAACAAGCTATCAAAAGGGATGAAAATTTCCAAGACACGCAACGTCTCGCAGGCTCAGCTCTATCAGCTTTAGGATCAGTAATGAATTTGCTTTTAGAAAAATCTGAAGAGCAGTTGGACGTGATGAAACTGTTGGAACTCTTATCAGATGCAGGCCAACTAATAACAGATCTTCATCATACTGAAACCGTAGCAAGACGGGCTTTTATCGCCCCCGGATTTAGTAAGTCCGTGAAATCTATTTCAGATAAAACAGAAAGAGGCAACTTTCTGTTTGGCGATAATATAACAGAAAAAATCAACGAAGCAAGTTCGTTAGAAAAACTAGTGAAAACTATTAAGCCATCAACAGTGCCAAAAAGGCCTTACAATAAAAGCGCCAGTTCTTTATACTTGAAGAGCTCGGCAACGAAGGATCAAGGTTCATCGTGGACGAGCAACAATCAAAAATCTCGGACGACACATCCAAATTTCCGGAAGTCTTATCAACCGCATCACCAAACTTCTCGAGGACACCATCAGAATCAAACATCAGGGAAATACCGACAATCGACTCGAACGAATCGGAAATAGAGGTACGTTCAGCTGGTAGGTTAAAATACTTTTTTGAGGCTTGGAAGAAGATCACTGCTGATAAATTTGTCCTTCAGTGCGTAAAAGGTTATAAAGTTCCGTTTATGCGGAAACCTCAACAAATATTTCCGCCTCCACCTCAAAATTGGACAAATGATGAGGTAATTGCCTTAAACGCCGAAATAAAGGAGTTATTAGAAATGAAAGCGATAACTCCTTGCATTTAAAAAAAGGGAGAATTTTTATCACCCTTTTTTCTTGTCACTAGGCCAAATGGATCAAAAAGATTCATTTTTAATTTGAAAAAGCTGAATGAGTTTGTAGAGGTGCCTCATTTTAAGATCGAAGACCTTCGAACAGCATATAAATAGGTGACAAAAAATTGTTTAATGAGTCACATAGATTTAAAAAATGCTTATTTTCTTGTGCCAATCGACAAAAAATATAGAAAGTTTTTACGATTTTCTTTTGAAGGCATTCTTTATGAATTTAATTGCCTACCATTTGGTCTCAATATCAGTCCCTATGTTTTTACAAAGATTATGAAACCGGTGGCCAGTTTCTTAAGAAGCAGAGGTCTGATATCAATAGTCTATTTAGATGACTTTTTGTTTATGGGTAGAACTTTTGATGCTTGTTTGGAAAATATTCAAATATCGATCACGTTACTGCAATCCCTGGATTTGTAATACATTACGAGAAAAGTAATTTAAATCCAAGCATGATTTCTGTATTTTTAGGATTCTATCTAAATTCGAAAACAATGATTGTAGGGTTACCATTGCAAAAACGAGAAACTTTGTTATCATTAACAAATTCTTTTTTGAGAAAAAAGTATTGTACTATAAGAGAGTTTGCTCAATTAATAGGAAACTTAGTATCGAGTTGTCCAGCTATACCTTACGGAATGGGGTATACCAAAAGTTTAGAAAGAGCCAAGTATCAAGCTCTGATATTGGCTAATGGAAATTTTGACGACCAAATGTTTTTGTCAACTGTCTTAGATGATGATTTGAATTGGTGGAAGGAAAATTTACCTTCAGCAGAAAGCCCTATAAGACAGTTTTGCTTTCAGAAAGAGATTTTTTCTGATGCTTCCAATTCAGGCTGGGGTGCATTTTATAAAGGCGAGTCAGCTCATGGGTTTTGGAATACAGAGGAGCAAAAGTTACATGTCAATTCTCTTGAACTTCTGGCAGCCTTTTGGGCTCTTCAAACTTTTGCATCACAATCTTTCGACTGTGAGATCCTCTTACGTATTGATAACACGACTGAGATTCAATACATCAATAAAATGGGGGGAATTCAATATCCTCAACTAAATTTACTAAGCAGAAACATTTGGAAATGGTGCGAACATCGAAAAATTTGGATTTATGCAACCTATATTACCTCAAAGGACAATATAGAGGCGGATAGAGAATCCAGAGTTAAAAATGTCGATACTGAATGGGAATTGGCAGATTACGCGTTTCAAAAGATCTTAAAAATGTTTCCACGTCCTGAAATAGACCTATTTACAACAAATCTCAATTCTAAATGTGATTTATTTTGCTCATGGAAAAATGATCCTAACGCTGTCGCAATCGACGCTTTTACAGTTTCATGGAAATATAAAGTTTTTTACGCTTTCCCTCCGTTCTCAATGATATTAAGAACGTTGAGGAAGATTGCAACAGATGAGGCCTATGGGATTGTAATAGTTCCTATGTGGACCTCACAGCCTTGGTTCCCACTTTTTCAATCCATGCTCATAGGCGAACCTTTAATTTTTCCACCCAAATCAACACTACTTTTGTCTCTTTGCAGAACCCGACAACATCCATTGGCAAGTTCTCTTACTCTGGTTGCAGGGCTGCTATCAGGGAAAGTTACGTAGAGAAAAATCTTCCAGAGTCAGCGAGCAACATCTTGTTGGCGTCACTGTCGGAGTCCACCATTAAACAACATAACAGCGCTTTAAAAAACTGGTGGGCTTTTTGTAACAAAAAGGGATTAAATCCTTTTCGTCAGGAGACTAACGCAATTCTACAATTTCTGACCGAGAGTTTCGATAAAGGTGCATCTTACGGCACATTAAATACCACAAGATCAGCAATAGCTTTAATTTCACTAAAAACTATCTCAGATTCTATGATAACTCGATTCTTTAAAGGTATCTTCAGACTCAAACCCCCTCGACCAAGATATTCAAAAACTTGGGATGTTACACCAGTGCTGGATAAAGCTGCCAGTTGGTTTCCACTCAACTCACTTACTTTCCAACAAGTGACTGAAAAATTATTAATTTTACTAGCTCTGGGAATGGGACAACGAGTTCAAACCTTTTCACTCATTGACATTGATAAGATCAATTTTTCGGCAACAGGAGCTGAAATCAGAATCGATGCCCTTATCAAGACTTCTAAAATAGGAAGCTGCCAACCATGCTTGATTCTACCATTCTTTGAAGATAAACCAGAACTTTGTCTGGCAAGGACACTTCAGCATTATTTGAACGTTACAAGCAAATTAAGGAAAGATTCAAAAAAGCTGTTTATTTCAAATAAAAAGCCTCATAAAGCGGTGGGTTCACAGACGCTTAGTCGGTGGATAAAATCATTTCTTTCGCAATGTGGTATTGACAAAAACTTCACTGCTCACAGCACCAGACATGCCTCTACTTCGATAGCCTTTAAGAATGGGCTAGATTTGAATACAATAAGGAATACAGTAGGCTGGTCTTTAAAATCGTCAGTATTTGCGCGTTTCTATAATCGACCGATTACCGCATCAAACGAAAGTTTTTGTAACGCGGTACTAAGAAATAATACTTAGTTTTGTACCATTCTTAATGTTAATTTTCAAATAAAATGGTACACAGAAAATTGTCGTCTCTGAACATCTACAACAGTAATCTCGAGAAACGAGGCGGGAAGTATAATTGTAAGATCAAACGAACTTACCTAAGTGAAGTTCGATCGTAATTATACGACCGCCTCGTTTCGAAGGGATTACTCCCTCCCTATATAATGTTAAATACCCTCCCCTTTTTACATTAGACAATTTTCTAACAAAAGCTCTAAAATAATGATGTTCATGGAGGCAAACATAGTAAGGGCACTCCAGGAAAATTTTTGGCTCTAAAGATTGTGACACCAAGCTGAAAGTAGCGGTACTACAACAGTAATCCCTTCGAAACGAGGCGGTCGAATAATAAAGATCGAACTTCACTTAGGTAAGTTCGTTTGATCTTACAATTATTGTTTTAAATATTGCATCTCATTTATATTATTATTTTATAGCTGTTATAGTCGATTAATGATTCAAATTCAAAATGTATATGATATTATATAAAAACTGAAAAACACTGAACAACATGAATCAAAAAAGGAACTAACTTTGAACAAGTGTTTAATGCTTTATCATTTTCCTCACATTTGAAGAAAAATTGAATGGTGAAATGTTTAATGGCAAGTCACATTGTTAATTTTGTATAACACATTTTTTATTTTTCCGATCTGGAGGAAGAAACAGCTTCTCTCTCAATAATTTTAATTTTCCTGTGATTTGAAATATTAAAATTATTAATTTCGACCAATGAGAAGAAGATGAAATAATATTCAATGCTATTTTCCGGAAATAATATTATTAACATCAAAAAATTAGCATCACTCTGTCTTATTATCCATAAAATATGTTTACTATATATTAACAAATTTAATAATTAAAATCAATCAAGTATAAATACAGAATAATTACATAGGTCCTAGGAGAACGAAAGAGGGCCTCGAGGTTTACACAGCACTTAAAGAGGTGTTATTTAAATTCCTAAAATTCACAGAAAATTTAGAGGCCTTATAGATGACTTGAAAATATGAGTATGACAATTTTAAGAGGTTCTGAATAGGGCTCAAGTAGGTCCAACGGGGTTTAAAAGAGGACATGGCGGGTTAGGCAGGACTAAAGTAGGTTCTTTTTGGAATTATGCAGGGCTTAAATAGGGCTAAAATTTCCGACTTGACCATAATTAATTATTTAATTATTAATATAATTAATAATTATTTATTAAAACATGACCCTTTCTCCTAAACTTTACGATTTCTCTAAGCTTCGAATCAGGATCCGGATGCAAGATGGAGATATACAATTATTCTTCTAGGAGTGAGGGAGAGGTGGCTGAGGACTTGAAAATAAAGCTACAAATTTGAATATTCCAAGTTTCCTAGCATTATTTTCATTTTGAATATTTTGAACTCTGTATTCTTTTTATTTCCTTTGAATTCTTGTCAACTCTTTGGAATTCTTGTAAAGTTTCTGGAATTAATTTGCATTTTTTGAATTTATATTTATTAAGTAACATAAGAGGATTAAGTGATGCTTTTCGATCATTTTTGGACAAAATCGAGATTTGCTTGAAACATAATTAAATGGAAATAAAATGTAATGGAGATCAAAAATTCTTATCAAAGAAAGTCGATTGAGACGAGGCGATCATCTCGATTGAATGATCCTCCATCTCGATGTGATGAGTATCGTTTTCGAGGTTTTAATTCCATCTGACGAGATTTAGGAACCATTTTTAAATGCTGGACATTCAACCGATTAACAGAAAACTAAAAATCATTAAAGATCAAATATACAAAGATTTATTTTAATTGACCTTGAAACTCAGTTAAATTCTGTTGAATTCTTAAGAATCTCTAAATTCATTTGAATTTCCTTGAAGTCCTTTGAATTTATCTTGAATTTTTCTTATTGCATTATGATATACCGTCAAACGGGATAATTTCGGACATGTGGGGGAAATTCGGACACCCTCAAATTCTCTAAATTCATAGGAATAATTACTGAAAACTGTTCCAAGAATCTGGAATTAGTTCAACCCTTAACTGGTTCAAGATTCTGTTTCAAACCACCCACTGAAGTAATTTAAACTACCAATTTAGGAATGTCCGATTTGACCTCACATGTCCGAAATTACCCCGTTTAGCGGTACACTCATACCTCGCTATTTGGCTTGCCTCGGGTTTGGTTGGCCAAGTAACGAGGTAGTTTTTTCATGTCAACACTCAGGATCGCATATATTGTAGTCTCTGACCATGCAATAGTATATGTCCAGAGGGGTGCGATGTAAACAACTTCTGATACGGCACTGACTGTTCGAACGTATATGCTGTCAATGGATGCACAACGTGGGATAGAGAACAAATAGAAATTACGTACTTGTAGTCAAGGCCGTAGCCATAAGAAAAAAATTTCTGGGGGGGGGGGGGGATTCTAGCGGCACACTCAGGAGAGTATATGTATGGTATGTTTGGAATAAAGGGACCGACCTCTTCAAAGGACCGACCGCGAAGAGCGTTATAAACGGGAAAACCTTATATGCGGGAAAAGTCAATCTCTTCATGTCGTTCGTAAATATTGTTCTTTTATCAATCAATCAGAACATTCATATCGTCATTATTAACCATCAACATCCATGATCATCATAAATTACCATTAATTGTCACTATTATAAAATATAATTGATTCATTAACAATGCATTCCGCATCGGAAGTTTCTGTAGGCGGAATACTTATACTGGTTGCAATAAAATTAAATAAATTGTTGGAAATAAATAAACTGACGTTGAAAATTTAAAATCATGAGCTTTGGTGAAAAAAATAACCTTTGTCGTCTAGCGCATACTGTACTAAAACTTTTAGGCTTACCTACTGCCAATATCAAACAAATAAAGCATTCATGTTATTTGAACAAGAAATTATTCCTTCGGTAAAAAATTTGGTGGCCCTAAAAAGGGCCGATTATTGTTTGTAAAACTCGAGGTTCATTTTTCATGCGCGCGCGCGCCTTGACGTTTGGTCTCCTTACTCTTACTCCGTGGTGTCATTGTTGAAAAAATCCTGTAAAATGGTTTGCTGCAATTTGTCATGTTTTGTTTTTATAATTTTACTCTCCATTTTGTGGATGCTACTGAAGAATTCCTCAGACTCGTTTGAAGACCTTGTAAAATATCTTCTGAAGATAGAGAGCGCATCTAGTGCAGCTGACCTCGATGGAGGAGGAGGTGGTTCGTCGTCGTCATCACCATCTTCATTATCATCTTCGTCCTTGCTCTGAATCGAGTCAATGATGATGTCTGATAAAGACCGATTTTCAGTGGTGATAAGATTGTCATCCAGAGCTACGTACTGATCGAAGGTGATATCAAGGCGGTTCATCAAAACCTGACTCTCGTCATCGTCAAGGATTACTTCAGACGGTTCCTGAAAACAATTGTGCACACTGTTGAAAGAATTTGTCCACAATGCGCTTGCGATACTTCTGTTTGACGACTTTGATTACGCCTTGATCCAGAGGCTGCAGCTTGCTCGTCGCATTCGAAGGAAGGAACTCAACTCTAATGTTTTTAAGGGCACTTCCTTCGGGTGGGCCGGGCAGTTATCCACAAACAGGATTATTTTGCGTTTCTGCGTCACAAGTTTTTCATCCCAGTTCACAAGCCATTTTTGGAATCTAACACTCGTCATCCAGGCACGTCGCTGTGATGAATATTCACATGGAAAGCAGCGTACATTTTTAAAACACCTTGGCTTGGCCGAATTGCCAATGACTAAGGGACTCAACTTATCACTACCGTCACTATTTGCACACAACAGTACAGTCAGTCACTCTTTACTTAACTTTCCGCAATGACAATCCTTATCTTTGAATGTAAAGGACTTATCTGGCATAAGATTAGAAAAAAAGTCCAAATTCGTCTGCGTTGTAGATGCAATCCAGTGTATAGCCCTACAGAAGTCCTTTAACTGTATGAGAGTTCCAAGTGATTACAACCGATTCATCAACAGATTCCGCCTCACCACTGATTTGTCGATAAACGATACCGTGACGTTTACGAAAGCGATCAAGCCACCCTGAGGATGCTGTAAAATCTCCCAATCCAATTTCTCGAGCTATCTCTAAGGCCTTCTCCTGTAATATTGGTCCATTCACAGGAATTTTAACTGCGCGAGCTTGATGAAACCATTCGAGCAAAATGAGCTGCAAGTGATCATATTTCCCTGCCTTAACTTTTCTTCTTTTACCGGAACGCAAAACCGCATTCTCTTCGACGTCTTTACGATCACTCACGATTGTTCTTAATGTACACTGAAAAAAAAGTTTTTGAATCAAAAAAAATTTCTTTGATTCAAAGAAATGGTCGTACTGAATACGTCCAATCATGTATTTCTTCAATTCAAAGAAATCGTTTAATTGTATGAAAAATAAGAAATTATTGAAGCAAATAAATAATTACTTCAGCCTCTGAAATATTATTTGAGCGAATGGACGATGTCTTTAACTGAATGAAATTAGATATTTGGATTTAAAAATCAGTCAGTTGATATGATCGAATACAATTTCAATTCTAAGAAATATTTTAATTATTGAAAGTATTTTCGATCGGATAAAATTAATGTTTTTTTAATTGACAGATTTGATTTTTTGTTTAAATGAAGCGTACTGTAATTCAAAAATAGGACCTACTGATCGGAGGGAAATATTTCTTTAAATCAAAGAAATATTAATCAAACACAAAAATATATATTTTAAACCAAATAAATGACTCATTGTTCCGAATGAATGTGCCATGAATGAGAATCAATATTTCTTTGAGATGAGAATATGTGAATTGATGGAAAGAAACATATTTTAAAGTCAAGCAAATATTTTATAGGCTCACAAAACTATTTCTTTGCATCAAATTTTTGAGTATTTGAAGCAAAAAAATATCCCACTGATTCAAACAAATATTTCTTTGGCCTAAACCATGAGCGAGTGCAATAAAGTAGTTCGTACTTTAACTTTAGTACATATTTTCCTAAATGAACAAATGGATTCTTTCAGCTTAAATTATAATTCACATTGTTAGTATTATACAGATTTAATTTAAACAACGCATCACGAATATATTTTACAAACTTGATGAACCTGAAACAGAAAAATTTGATGAAAAATCCACCTCCAGCAGGAATCGAACTTTGATCCGTCGAGTCCCAGTCCACAGCGATGACCACTACGCTGTCGCAACATGGGAATTATAAGGCGGAAAGACGTATTTAACCCTCACCATAAATGCCAAAGAAATATTTCTTCAAATCAAAAACATGGATATTGAATTTAACAACATATTAATTTGATCTAAAGAAGTATTCAATTGAAACAAATTATGCCAAATTATTGAATTTTTGATTTGAAAAAATAATTACTTCGTTGGAATAAATGTTTATTTGTTACGAATAATTTGATTCTAGTAAGCAAATAAAACATTCCCTTCAAATGAAGAAATAAATATGTATGCAAACACAATACCTTGCTCATCTAAATAAATGCTTCATTGGTATCAATGCATGAACTCTTTGTGACAAAAAAATATTTTTGAATTTAATTAATATTATTTTGAATTAAATCATTATTGCTTTGATTTGAATAAACTTAAAGACTTGATTAAAATAGGCACAATTAATTGATTCAAATGCGTCCGAATCAATTCAAAGAATCGAACTCATTGAATCAAATAAATATTTCTTTGAATGACTAATCAGATTTTAACGAATCTAGAACTTTGGAATCAAACAAATGGTTTTGTTGAATATAAAAAATATTTGTTTGAATCAAGAAAATATGACCAAAGAATTCATTTCTTAAAATTAACAAAAGATATGTGGCTGGTTTAAATAAAAATTACTACTATGTCGACTTCTGACATAAAATAAATCTTTTGTTCAGTTTAGTGAATATACCTTTATAATAAAAGAATATTTTTTTTAATTTAAATAATACTTGCATTGTGTTGATTACAATAATTGTTAGAATGCAATAAATATTTATTTAATTGAATGAATATTCATTTATCTTCAATTAATATTCCTTCAATTTAAGTAATTATTTCGGTGCAATTATTATATCAACTTTTAGCTTGCAATAAATATTTCTTTCAATTTATTGAATATACATTTGTATTGAAAGAATATTTGTTACATTCAAACAATTTTCTTATTGTGTTGATTATGATAATTGTTAGAATGCAATAAATATTTGTTTAACTGAATGAATATTCATTTATCTTGAATAAGTATTTCTTCAATTTAGGTCATTATTTCTTTGCAACAATTATATCAACTTATAGTATTAAATAATGTTTTTTTTCAATTGAAGGATTATCGATTTATCGTGAAAGAATATTTTTTTAATTTAGATAACTGTTTTATTATTATGATTTTGACAGTTGTTAGCATGGAATAAATATTTCTTCAATTGAATGAAAATTCATTTATCTTGAGTGCATATTTTCTTGACTAAAAAAAAATTAACTAGTTGCTCCAATGATGTATGAATTATTCGATTCTAAAACATATTTATCCCTTTCAAGGAATCGATTTCATTGCATTGAAGAAGGAGTTCTTTAGGCGCCTAAAACATATTCAATAAAGCTAGGTTCCTACCTTCTAGGAAATCATTTCTTTGACTTGATATTTTTCGCATTTAATGCGAAGAAATATTTACTTATATTAAAGAAATTTCACCAAAGAAATAATTTCCTTGAAATAATTGCGTGAATCTTTTGCATCTAAACAATATTAACTTAACTGAAGTAAACAATTCCTTGGTCGAAAGAAAAAAAAAACCAAAGAAACGCATTTCCTTGAATCAAGTAAATTTTGTTTTCAGTGTAGACGCAGGAATTCCCAATGATGCTGCAAACTCTTTTTGATTCAAACTGGCATTTTGGTCGTATTTTCTTAAAATTTCGCACTCCTCTGACACTGAAAACGCTTTCCTTTTTCTTGATACTGACATTTTTTTTATTTTAAAAACAACACTACAAAATATATCACAATACACTACAGTTATCTGAATAATGTACCGAAGAACCGAAAGTGTATTATGAGGTACGAGCAGGGCTGTAGGTAAACGTATACTGAACGTTTCATGATTCAGCTTATCACCGTTTAAACGAAAGTTTAACACGATTGAAGCTTATTCACCCCCGCTTTTGGGGAGTTTGAGCTTCCTGCCCAATAAGAAGTCGTTATAAGCGGGAGAAATTTTACCTTGGGGTCATAACATTAGAGCGTTAAAAACGGGAAAGCGCTATAAGCGGAAAGCGTTATATGCGTAAAAATTTATATGGGCTTCTTATGGGAGTGATCACGGGACCGGAAGAACGGAGCGTTAAAGACGGGAAAGCGTTATATGCGGGAGCGTTTGTGACAGGGTAAATTTTCACTTACCTGTCACTTAAATTTTGAACTCCCGATTCAGAGGTTTCAAAAATAAATTTTTAAAATAAATCCATCGACCAAGAGCGGAAGTCACCTCGGCCAAGAGCGTTCATCAAACATTGTAATTCATGATCATTCACCTTCCGATTTGTATGCTTTCATGTAAATTTACCTCCATCTGTCAAATCCTTCAATTTTTGTGAAATTCTTTGAAATGCCTTAAAATCTTTGGGAATGTTACTAGTAAGTAAGTAAGTATACCATTAAGCCATTTCCCTTTCAGGGTAGGCGTGACACTACCCGATTCAGGTAGTGTTTCTAGGTGGATAGTTTTCTCGTAGTTATAAATAACTACAAGTTTGGGCTCACCACACCCATAATATGCCAATAGCACACAGTATTCTCGAATGGTCACCCATCCAAGTACTAACCGCGCCCAACGCTGCTTAACTTCAGTGATCTGACGAGAGCTGGTTTTTTCAGCGTGGCTTGGCCGTTGGCCAAGTTGCGTGGTGAATGGTTACCGACTTCAACCCAAAATGGCGGACTTCGAACACACTGCCAACTTAGTACCGTGCCTGGTCGCATCTTCCACCGGTCCTTTAGAGCCATGTCATCGATGCGTGGCGTCACGAGGAAGTCATCGCCAAGAAATTACCACGGAGGCCAGAGATGGGTAGTAGCCATGTCAGACGATTACCAGGGATTCTGACACGCTGGAATAGTTGCTTTGGTTCATGCAAAAGAACCACTAGAGACTACCTTATCACCATGGTTAATCTGCAAGGAGTACCTTAATTTAAGTACCGCCATATTGCCTCCACGTGCGACGTCGTACTGAGTAAACCACGAGAATGACCGGAAACTTGACAAGAGCGGTCTCAACGGTCATCGAGTGGACCATCAATTGGACTTCAACTCCGAGATTCGACCTTGCAGGGAACGATTACCGAGAATGTGCATTGTAATTGTAAAACTCGGTAACTTACGTATATTGTAACTCAGAATTTAGTTGAGGTTGTGTCTCCATGAAACCGCTCATCAAGCATAGATTATTCGAGTACCTATGAAATACTACATGAGACAAAAGTTTCGAAACGACGCGGAAAGTCTCATTAAAACGTATGCGCATGCGCGCTCGCGTCTGGTCGAGGTTAAGTTATTGGCGCCTCGCATCATAGTTATTATAAATTCACAAACCTAGGTCCACGTACATTTAGTTATTTCACCTCACGCCATGTTCCGTTCACATTTTATTTTTGAATTTTCCCGCCAAACCGAAGTCGGCAACTTTCCAAGACTCATGAAATCTTATTTTGTTAAGATTCATGAATCTTGGGATCTAGGTTTAGAGTAAAAATTTGTTTGTAACAAATTTGTACGTTAATTGTAATCGATTACCGGAAATAATTCTTAGTTTTAGTTAGTAACAGTTTAGTTAACAGTCCCTCTACTAGGCGCTGTAGTTTGAAACTCGGTAAACGTCGGTTTCTTATGTAAATTTTAGGATTTAGCATTGAAATCGCGATTTTAGTTATGCCAATAGGATTTATGTTAATGTTCCGCGAATATTGTCATGGAATATGGTCACACCTTTAGTCAAAGATAAAATTTTAGTTCATAGTTCTACCGGTAGTTGCGCTAGACTTAAGGTTTGTGAACACGCCTGCATGCGAGCAACCTCCGAGTTCATGGTCTTGTTGCGTCGCATGAAATCTGTCACTTTCGTTCTTGGTTCCCTTATGGCTATACGTGTCACAAATTCTTCGCCGTTGATTGCGGATCTTACGTAAAATTTTTATTTGGATGAAAATTTCGATTCTGGATTGATCGGACCTATATTGTTGAAGAGGATCGAAAATTTATAAAGCATTCAGGAAAATGTTGAAGGTAAATCTTTTTGTAAAACCGGCAGGCGACGCATTGGCGGTGTTTGACCACGGACCCATTGCCTCGCTTGGCCCCTCCTTATCCTATTGAGTGCCATTGTTTTATTCTAGTCGTATCTTTCAATGTGGTTTCCGCGAATTATGTCGAGGCAGTGCGTAGGGATATTTCTCAGTGATATTATTTTTTTCTCTTGTGTATTTTCCACCGGTTTTACCCCGCGTAGAGTTGATTATGTGTCCTTTCAGTTTTACGAAATAGCCTCGTGTTCGGGAAAATAAGCAATCGACCACGTGGTCGTAGAAGAGTCACCGCGTTTTCTTTTCTTTTCTAACCTTCATCTGTAAGTTCCGAGTTGTTTAGTTCTGTAGGTTTCGCGACATTTAGATAAGCAAGCTCGCGGTCTTTAATCTTCGCGAATTCGGTATTTTGTTCTGTATCTCGTTCCGTTTTTAGTAGGCTTGTACGGGTTTCCTGGCCTATGGCCACGTGGCCATGTTACATTTCTCTTGCGTAACTTCCGTTTTTTTCAGGATTCGGACTAGTACAGGCGTTAAAATTGTTAGGAAACTATGATTTAACTATAAAATCTCTTTCTTTTTCTTGTCTAATTTTTTTCATAATAAATACCGCTTTTAAAATTCACTATATCAAAAAAAATTAGGCCGTTGTGATTTGAAGTACCACCCTTCGAGAAAGATTCTCTTCCTTGCTCCGTTAGCTTTTCTTTTTTTAGGCTTTTAGGTTACAATTAAAATTTCGTATTTTGTCTTTGAGAATTTTTGCCGGGTCACAATTTATTATCTTCGCTATAGGGGCCTGGCTGGCTCCCAGATCTTTCAGGTAAAATAAACCATATACGTATACCCATGTATTTACGTATACGGATACGTATATACATGTTGTGACGGGGTAATTTGTACCCCGCACAAATACATCTAAAATCTATGGAAATTAGCGTCAAAAATCTTTCTACTGGGGATATGAGTTTGGAATCACGGATCGAATCCACGGACTGTCTGCGAACAGTACAATATTAGCCGTGAATATAAGAGTTCCGCGGCTAATATTTCAAAGAATTCTAGTTTTGTTGTGATCTGAATTATTATATTAAATATTGAAGACTGTTAACGTCAATAACAACTCAAATTCTAGATGAGATATTAGCCTAGAATATGAGAGTTCGACGGCTAATATCACATCACAACGTCATAATCAATTTTATATTATTATTGGTAAATTATGTAAACTCACCTTGACTGTTACATTAAATTAAATCAGTTGAAAATATGAATGGTTCATCACCTGTCAAAAACTGGGAGGTTAGGTCATCCGACCTGAATCACCAAATTGTCAGACCAATGGGTTCCAAGTGCCTTATTATATTTTATTTTAATTTCTCTTGTTTTCCTTTGTTTATTTCATATTCAACTCGGGTGGAAGGGTGGATCAACCACCCCCCACACAGCAATAACAACAACTGTCACATTGTACGAGGTTGGCTGCATTGGATGTCTGCTGTCACCAGGGACTAAGAAGAGGAGATTTTCCTGGCGCATGCGTAATGGACGGGATTCCCATACGTGCAAGAGCGCCCGGAAAAACTAGAAGCAAGCGGCCATGGAGAATCTGCGTGCTGACCTAAGTCAGCCCCACCCCTGGACCATCGACTAGTAGCATATAACGCAGGTGGACTGTGCGCCACCACGTAGCGGGGGAACGAACCTGGCGGTTGTCCTTCTCTTTCGCTCGTCCTCTCACTCTATAGTTCGACGCTCGTACTCGGGTGGCGCTCCGACTCCTATGAGAGGGAGAACGGGGACGCCACTCTTAAAATATTCATTCGTGATTCTGAGCTCAACGAGGAGACATTCTATCTTGAAAAAAAAAGAAAAGAAAGAAAACCAATCCGAAAATGAGAGGACGAACTCGCGGAGGCCGGATACTGCCAGGTGGGTTCTCATATCTCTCTCTCAATCGGTAGATTTAACTTCTCTCGTTTCAACGTCGTGTGTCGAATTGGTAGACACACGCCGTTGAAATTTGTTAATTGCTGACCTCGGTCAAGGTCACAATTATTGAATCGCGTCAGTGAGCCTTCCGTAAATTGTTGTGTCCGGTCTGGGTCAGCATGGACCCCACTAGTGCGGTAATAAAACCAAGAATCAAATAATACATTATAACCGACTAAAATAGTCTAGTGGTCACTCGGACCTAATTATACAAGGTCGGTTCTTGTTTTCTCTCGTTTTGGAGTGGGGCGAAGGCCCACTCGTTATAAGTATTTGAACGAAATGTAATTCTCTGAGTAGACTTTTTCTTTATCAATTATAGCGGTGTTTAATTTGGAAATGTTGCTTTTCACTGAATTCACCTCCCCTTGCGTCCCCCCTTACTCCGCCACTCTGCCGGAGTTATCGGGCAAGTAAACCATACTCTCTGTTCGAGTTATTTAGATGATTTAAAATTGACTCTTTTGGTAGTTTTAATTTAGAAAATTACCTGGCGCCCTTCAGGCATCCCTTGGACTCATTCGGAGTCCAAGTCTCAATTAAAAGTGAAACTTGAATAATAAGCAAAAATACCCTTATAATGTGTATACACAACAGAAAGTAACTGCCATTGACAGGTGGACATAACCCACTCTCGCACGTTATAACGCGATTTCACTATATATAATATTGTCAGTGAATCATGATTTTATTTTCAACAATATACATGATTTCGATTGATTCGAAATCCGAAGTGAATCTTAAACATTTTGAAACAGTTCCAACATGCGTAGGAGATCTATCTCGGATGATAAAATTTCTTCTGAGCAATAGGAGTAGGTGGGGCTGATGGAGTAACTCGACCTTCACCAATCCGAGTCATGCGATACGTTGAAAGAGGATTTCCAGCCAAAGGAGGTTGTCGATTAGCATTTACAAGGCATTCACGGCATTCAAGGCCATTCGGTTTTGCAATACATGCAGGGCATGTACGACCAGGGCCATTGGGGTGACACGACGAGCAAAAACGGTTATTAGCAAGACTACGACTTGCCATGCAATTCTGGCATTTGCTGCTAAGGCCATTTACATTCCCATTAGTATTTGCAAGGCATGCTTGACATTGACTGCCATGAATATTCGCAGAGCATTCAGGGCATGGATCATTTTGCATCTGTGAACTGAATTCTGTAAAAAGAAAATAGATATTAATAAATTTCTGAGAGTAGAACACAATAATGAGTCTAAATTCTAAAGTCTAGGGAGGAGTGTAGCCGAATAGGAGTACTTTGGCTACTGTTTGCCAGTGGACACTATTTAACTAATCTAGAAGAGTGATAGGAAAAGGGAAGTTAAAAAAACGGACTAGAACTATGGTCAGGAGTAGATAGTGAATCACATCTCAGTTTTAAAAATTAACTTATGCCAATGAAGGAGAAGAAAAAGAACTAAAAAGACGAAGCAGACGCGAATCAAGATATAAAATTTACAGAAAGCGGAAGTGGGAATAGAAATTCCGAATAATATAAACAAACGCCTAGATAGGTCTGGATAAGTTATTAAAAAATGGTCGCAGTACGGGGTAAGATTTCTAAGTTCTATCGATACAAATTTTAAATGCTCATTAAAAATGACATTTGATGTCATCATCAAAAGTTGTGAAATGGTCTAAAACGCGAAAAACAAAATATTACACTAAGAAAAATTTTAATCGATTTAATGGTGTTGGTTAAATCCGACTTTGAATTTTTTCAAGATTGTTACGGCACTGCCTCAATATATATATTTTTCCCAAGTGTTTGAAAATGAACGAAAGGAAACTTGTGAAATATCCGTGGTTTTGCGAGATCCTCTAATCAATAAAATTTAGAAAAATGAAGCCTTTTGCTGAGGATTTTTTATGAGGAAAATAATAATTTTCGGAAAAGGAGAAATCTGCGGAGAGCAGACGACAGAATTTGAACGGCGAGAACCGTTAGCAAATTAATTTTTTTACTCACAATTCTGACATCTTAGAAGCATTCTCAGAAGTCATCACGTATTCAAAGACCCACAACTTGATGATGGTGAACATAGAGATTGCGAAATACGTCCCGAAATGGAGAAAAAGGGGTAGAGAATTGACATGTCTTGTGTGCGTGAAGACCATGAGACTGTAGTTCTCATCAGCAAACAAGACATGTAGGCTAGCTTTCACCTCACCAGCCTTCGCGCTCCAAGCGACACATTGCCACGCACGGCATAGGGGCGCCCTTCCTTATCGACCGCGAGTCACACAGGACATTCCAATTTTCTACCCTTTTTTCTCCATTTCGGGACATATTTTGCAAACTTTAGGTTCACCATCATCAAGTCGTGGGTCTTTCAATACGTGATGACTTCTGAGAATGCTTCTATGATGTCAGAATTGTGAGTAAAAAAATAAATTTGCGAACGATTCTCACCATTAAAATGCTGTCGTCTACTCTCCGCAGATTCCTCCCTTTCCGAAAATTATTATTTTCGGCAAAAATAATAATTTCCGCAGCAAATGGCTTCATTTTTCTAAATTTTATTGATTCGAGGATCTCGCAAAACCCCGGATATTTCACACGTTTTCTTTCTTTCGTTCAATTATTATTTTATTTATATTCCCGTTAACAGTTCATTTATTATACAGCTATATGAATCTCCTATAATAACAAAAAATTAATGAGAAACAAGAGTTAAAAAATTGTTATTTTAACTTTTTTGAGCTGTGGCTTATGAGGATGGTTTTTTCATTGAATTTCAATTATGTATTTATAGAATAATGGTTAAGACCACCAACTGCTAGGCAATGTATTTAGGTATAGATGTCGCTCCGAAACCCTGTAGCGTTAGAAATTTTATTTGTCATATAATGTTTAAAAATGTAATATATGTACCAATTCATTCTAAGCAGGACCATTAACATTTATAGACAAAATACTCGTAATCAATTATTATTTATCTTTTGAATACCTTTCTTGTTATATCTTTAGAATATAGCAATAGCAGTTGTTAAAATTTAACAAAAAGTTTGAAATTTACACTTTTGTAATTATAAATAATATTCGGACGATATGCAGTCGTATGATGATGAATGGATGGTCCTAAAAACAATTAAATGATGCTTTATGTATACCATTAAGCCATTTCCCTTTCGGGGTAGGCGTGACACTACCCGATTCGGGCAATCTGTACTGGGTCAGTACTGCGTCAGTGGTGTATTTCCACCTGGGTAGTAGTACAGAGTTAGTCGGAATTAAAAATAGAAAGGGTTAAATGGTATGATACGAACGGAGTAAAAGACGGTATTAGGGACTATTACAAGAATTATCGGAATCTTAGCCGATAAATATAAAGTACAATGTCTATTATACTTACGAATAAAACTGAGTTGAACCAAGACGAGAGCACCAACAAAAAGCTTCATGTTTCTAAAGAGAGAAAAATTATTCTTCTTGAACTTAATTTTTCTGTTGCTCGCTCACCAATTTATAGACCGATTCATGTATGCTGCCCTGCTTTATTAATCATCAGTAAATACTGTAAGGTGAGAGAATATTATCACTGTGTTGAAATGTTTATATTTCATAAATTTTTAACTGAGCTGCTTCCTTCAAATTGGAGTTCAACGTTTTTCATTACATTAATTTTAGAGAGAAAGAAATATGGTTCCAGCGGAAGTGACAAAGATCCAAAGTACAATTTTATAAAACTTTGTACGCTGCTTAATCAGACATTGAAGTATATGAAAATATTATACATTTTAGAATATCGTGAAATTTTATGATAAGATTTCTACTTTATATGTGTTACGAACTTGCTTAAAAAAATTGTTTCAATTTTGCATAAAAGGTTTTACTTTTAAATTTCTAGAAATTAAAGTTAATTAAATTTGAAGGATTCAAAACATTTTGTCATTGAAATATGTATCGAGGTTCATTTTATTTAATTTATAATCTTTATGTGTTATCTCCTTGCCCTATTTTGTCTTAACTAACATTAAGAAATAATTATACAATTACAAATATTTCTATCAATCATATTTTTATACATTGAGTGAATACAAAAAAAAACATAATATTTTAACAGACTTGACAGCCCAAAATGCTCTCAACGCCGAGAAAATAGGGTGATTTTTTTAACGAAAATATGGAAAAAATAGGGAATAAATTCTTTTAAATAAAATTAATCTATAGGTACCATATGGAATTCAACATAAAACGCTAACAATTTTTTATCGAAATATATTGCATTTTCAACAAAATAGTTGACTTCAAACAAAAAAGAATAATTTTCTACTAAGCGGGATTAATTTTCTACTAAAGAGTTGAGTTTTCAAGCCAAACAAATTATTTTTAGACGAAACAGTTGCATTTACAGCCAAATAGTTCAACTTTTAAGCAAAAGAGACAAATTTTTAAGAATATAGTTAGATTTCTAATCTAAGAAGATGAATTTTCAACCAAATGGTCGAATTTTTAAACAAAAAATTATTAAATTGAACCACAGTTTTTATTTTTAGCCAAGTACTTTTCTACCAAAAAATATGAATTTTTAACCCAAGAAAGATAAATTTCTAATAAAAAAAATACGAATTTTCAACAAACCAATTGAATTTCTGAGCAAAAAAAAAAAATGATTTTTTAACAAAATAGTTGAATTTTCTGAAACATAGTTGAATTTTCGACTGATAAAGATAAATCGTTAACCAAATAGTTGAATTTTGAAGACGAAATGATAAATTTCTTGAAAGCCAATTGAATTTTAAATCCAAAAAAATGGAATTTCTATAAAAATAGATGAATTTTCGAAAAAACAGTTAAATGTTCAACAGATTAATTAAATTTTTAACAAAACCATTGCATTTTTGACAAAATGTTAAAATTTTGAAAAAATTACTTCAATTTTCAACTAAAATTATGAATCTACAAAAAGAAATTTAAACAAAAAGATAACTTTGCAGCGGAGCTAGAGAGAATTTTTTCACTGAGTAAAAAATATATTAATACTTTACTAGTAGTAATGCACACCAGCAAACCAAAAAAAGTAATATCGGGAATGAAAAATGTAATATTTAATACTTTAACTAACAAATATTTTTATGTTAAATGAAAAACAGTTTGGAATTCAATAAAAAAGACAAATTTTCGACCAAATAGTTGAATTCTTAACCAAAGAAGATTAATTTTTAAACAAGCAGTTGCAATTTAAGTTAAAAGGCAAATTTTTAAGATAACCGTTAAATTTGTCAGCCAAAAAAACAAATTTTTTACAAATCAGTTGGACTCTTAATAAAAAAGTTAATTGCCAGCCAAATAGATAAATTTTTAACTAAAAACTATAAACTTTCATCCAAAAATGGAATAGTTAAATTTTGAGTTGAAAAAATGGATTTTCAACAAAAAACTAATTATTAACAAGACAGTTAAATTTTCTATCAAAAAGACGAAACGTCAAAACACAATACATTTTTAACCAAGTATTTCAACTTTCAACGAATTTTCAACCAAAACGGATTAATTCTGAACAAAAAACATAATAGTAGACTTTTCAAATTAAAATAATTAACTTTCAATAAAAAATAATTGGATTATTTTACTGGGTTCTATTTATTTAGTTTACATTCAGGTAAAAAAAGAGAAAAAAGGATCAATTTTTATTCACATTTATATTTTCCATGTGTGATGTGACATTCTGCATTAACCCCTTCCTTCTACGGTACAACACCTATCACCTCCACCTTCTGGCAGTTTGACGTAGTTTTTGAACGGTTTCTTACTATTGATACAGTTTATTCTTTTGCATCTTGATTTAGGTTTCCCAATTTTTGCTATTCCCTTGAATACTTGTAATTTTTGTTGAATTGTGCTAAGCTCTTTGTATTCTTTTTTAATCCTTGGAATTCTTGTCCATTCCGGGATACCTCCATAACAGTACCTTGTCCTGGAAGGAATAGGAACATAGTATCATATCTCGAGGAAAACATTCAGTCAAGAGTCAAGAGTCAAGAGTCTAATTTTGCCCCACTTTCACTACATTCAAAAAATGTCTTTCTCAATTATATGTACAATACTTTTAACCCAACTCTTATAATAACTCACTGGTAAACTCTTATCTTCAATTCTAAACTCCTTATCTTCGAATTTTCTTATCAGCACTCTTAACATTTGAAAAATCTTTTTCTTATTTATATGTACACAAATTTTAACCCATCTCTTGTAATTGCTCACTGGTAAGCTCTCATCTTTAATTCTCTAATACTTTATCTTCAAATTTTCTTTTTTTTTTAATGACTTTTTTTTACCACTTATGTTAGTATTCATAAACATTTATCAATCCGATACCTATTCTGATACGAGTTCTGAGGTTAGCTCTATTTATTTAGATTATAGATCTAGTTATAATATTAATCGAGTATCATACCGAGCAGTGCTTGCACATATTTGTAATAATCATGTATTACTCTGTTCCTTACAGGGCTATCTAGCCCTAGGGACTTTTCTGTCATTACCGCAAATACAAATCCAAATTCCTTTGAACTTTTGTCAGTTCTGCCGGATTTTTTTTTGAAATCTCTTTAATTATTTTGCATTATTTTTAATTAATATTAATTTTGTAACATTAGCGGATTTAAAAAAAAAACTTAAAATCATCAAATAAGAAACAGAAATTTTTTATAATTATAGCAGCTTCTATATATTCTCTATATAATATTTTTTTTCAACTGACCCTGAAATCATTCAAATTCTTTTGACTTCATCAAATTCTTCAAAGTCTGTTGAATTCTCTTGAAGTCCTTCAAATTATTTTAAATTATGATGTACATCAAACTTACTATTAGTTGCCCTTCGGAAGGAGACAGAAAATTTGTGTGAACTCGAGAAAATTAAGTCGTCCATATAAAACATAAAATGTGTTTATGTAGAGGAATAATGCAAGCTGAGATTTTTTCGATGAAGAGAAAGTTTTCAGTTCAAAACTTAGTATAAAATGTACTCTTTATAATGTTAAGTTAAGTGGAGATGTTATTTTGAAATTAATCAATGTTGTTGATTAATTTCAAAATAACATCTTCACTTATTAATTACCCTGGTCAACACAATAAAATCTTAAGGAAATAATATTCGTGATTAAGCACACTATACTTTACACTATAATGGGACTCTACGAAAACATCCGTAACAGCCTACCTGATGGACATCAGACGATGAGATACATGAAGACCTGGACTAAAATTAGACCACGTTTGGAGAAAATTAAAAATAAACTTAGATATTTACTCCGCTGTGAAAATGAAGGTCATATTCCTTCTTACATTCTTAATCAAGGTTATAGAAATATACATAGTGAAGAACTGAAGAAAACATTTCTGAAAAGTCATATTAACATTTCAAATCTCTGTATCAAAGACACACTCAAAAAAAATTTTACACACATCACGAATTTGTTAAACTTAAAATGCTGGACCAGTAATCGACGACATTGAATATTTTCCAAAAAACATCTTCCCTTATTAATTACCCTGGTCAACATCATAATGTCTTAAGATAATGGTACGTTAAGGTTATAGAGCCCCAAAAAGGGCACCCCTAGCGCTCAAGCCATCAA
The DNA here is from genome assembly GCA_932195095.1 of Andricus curvator. Classification (NCBI taxonomy): domain Eukaryota; kingdom Metazoa; phylum Arthropoda; class Insecta; order Hymenoptera; family Cynipidae; genus Andricus; species Andricus curvator. The sequence continues at coordinate 101,147 of CAKNYM010049759.1, forward strand.
GCTTATTATGCCACACCTTTAACTGATCGCTCTCAGTATTTTATTCCAGACCTCTTGGTGAAGCCCAGGATATCAGCCACTGTTCGCGTGGTTATTTACTCAGGTTCCATGAAGTGAACCCCAAAGGTTTGTTGCCTGAGCCTAGCTAATGCTGGGCACTGGCGTAATATATGCAGAGATGTTTTGTCATCTTTGCCGCATTTTCTGCACTCTTTCGTCGGGTTGAACCAAATTTTGTGGATTTGATAGTTCAAGTGGTTGTGCCCTGTACGCATCTGAACCACTATCCTGAGGTCTTTCTTGGGTAATACCAGGATTTTCCTAGCTCTGTTCAACCTGTAAATGTAGCCCAGGATGGCTTTCGTCTGTCGGCAACCCTTGGGTTTTTCTTAGTAATACCAGTACTCCGTCCGGATCCGGCTTTTTACAGTCATTCCGATGCAGCAAGACGCTAGTCCCAGTACCTGTTCCGGGCCTATGAAATTACTGATTTCGCCGATTTTCGTCAGCTGGTTCGCTTTTTCGTAATCAGGAACCCATATGTGAATGTCGCTTGGCTGTCCGAGCAGATTGTAATCTGCCCACCAGAAGCATTACAGCCAAGGACGGTCAGGACCTCCGCCTGAAAGACGGTGGCATGCCGCCCAAGTGGGATCCCTATTCCTCTACTAGCCGAGCTATCATAGATTCTTGCTCCTGATCTCCCCTCCTTTGGAGCCGTCTGTGTACCAAATGTCCCCTTGCAGAAGCGAGTTACCATTTGTTTTTCACTAATTCATACTTGAGATGCAGGCGCGAAAAGTTTTGGTTAATTTGACGCGTTTTGTTGTTTTGTCCTGACTCATTCCTAGAATTGGCAGAGTGCTGATGCCAGGCAAACCATCGTGTGAACCGCCTCGGCTGTTATTGCAATGTGTAGGGGCTCTTCACAGACCCCCTATCCTGACAGTATCCTATCGCCGCTGTGGGATTAGTCCTCATTGTCCCCGTTACGCCCCTAAACGCTAGCATTTCTAATCGTCGCATCATTTTGAGTTTCACCCGCAGCTACCATGACCACAGCGTCCTGATGAAGAAACATAACATTTGCAGTTTAACGTAAGGTCTGTTCACTTCTACGCTGCAACACGAAGGTGACCCTTATGCCAAACTGCAGTTGTACAGTTTCTTCATCAGGACGGCAGAGCTGTATATAGTAACCTTCGTTTAAGGTTAGCGGAGCATAGCCATGTAATCATTTTTTTCCCCCAACCCTAGGTCAACCCGAAGGCTCCTCTGAACATCAAAAATGCCATGAGAAACTTCCTGCATCTCATCCCTGATATATATATATATATATATATATATATATATATATATATATATCTACCAGCTTCTATAGCGTTTTCAGAATGAAGCACGTGAAACTGATCGGCCAGAAATCTTTAGTAGCAGTGTAGCTTTCCTTCCCAGGTTTGGGAATGAAGGCCTCTCTGCCATCTTTCCATGCAGATGGCATGTGTTTTAGTGCAATGCTTACCCCAAATAGTTTCGTCGGTGGTGGGACGACAAAATACATGCCGTTTTGTAAGAGCATTGAATATACGCCATCCGCCCCTTGTGATTTAAATGGGTAGAAGGACGCAACGCCCCCTTCCACCTTCTTGATATCAACAACCAAGGCGGCGAAATTCCAGTCGGAAGAGCCCCAAAGCTGCGGTGTGCGATAGCACCTCTCATTGCTACCTCTGCACCGAGAAAGTTGGAGAGCCCTTGACGGATTATCTGCCGGGATCTATGCGATGTCTATCGTTTGAGGAGGCAGTCCCGTGTAGAAAACCTCCAAACAGACAGAAGTAACCATCCTCATCCAATCACGATATCGAAGGCGTGCATCATGGTTGGGGCTGCTCAGCTAACCTGTTGCTATCGCGAAAAGTTCTTAAGTGATCACGTGTTATGAGAGGAATTGTTATTTGAATATTAGTTTCCAGCTGGCAGCGATCTTAAACTTCGCGCACATGTACAAGGAATAAGCATTCCTTGGCTCCGTAATTTCCTACACAATTCAAAAGTGCAAACTTAAATAGCTTTGACGTTAATTTTGAAATAAAAAAAAAACATGTTCCATTTTTGCTTGCAGTACACACGTTTCCTAATTATAATTAGCGGTTAAATTATCTAAATTACACAGAAAAATTGTCTGTAAAATATTGTAGACTAAAAGTTATTCAAAATGAAAAATTTCCAATGTTTTTGCTTGAAATTTTAAAAGACACCGCTAAAATACTAGAAAAAAAGTTGTAGACATAATAGTCTTCAAATTTGGGAAATTACGAAGTTCCTAAATTGAACATTAACTTTATCAATTAAACTGGTTTCAAGTTGTAAATGCTGACATTCAAGAAACATAATAATTAAAAATGTTCTTCTAGTCTTCGATATTTTACAAGTTGTTTCAATTAGTGTAATAAAATTGGCGTAATAAGTGTAATTTCTAAAATCACAAAATTTTGAATCTGAATAATTTGAAATCGGAAGATTTAAAATACTGATATTGTAGACTAAAAGTAATTTAAAAAGAAACTTGATTTCTGAATGTTTCTAAGCAGTAGTATTAATAAAAGAGAATATTTTAATTGTAAATGATGTACTATAATTTTATTGGAAAATAATTATCTTCTTAACATTTCGCTACCTCGCCCGTAGCGGTAAACAAAAAATTACTAGTACTGACAATAAGATTTCTGGGAGATTTTTAATTATTTAGGTTTAATTTTAAAAGATTAACTCTAAGTTTCAAAGGTTAAGAAATATGTCGAAAAAGAATCTTGAAAATATTAGGAAAATTTATTAGATTTTGCAGAATTTTAACAAATTTTAGAGAAAACAAATTTTTTATTAATTGTAAGTTTATAGTCGCATCAACTGCCAGGGTCATTAGCGCCTGTACTATAGGGTCAATTATAAACTGCAGGATATCTGTGGGGTATTATACCAAGAGACAGAAGCAAAGCTTTCTGAAACACACATCCAGCTTCGCTTCCTGCTTTGAGAATCGAACTCGCGCCAGCGTGGCTGCCAAGCGGCCAGCGTTGCCGAGGTTGCCAATTTTTAAGTGTTGCTACATAAGAAAATCACGATACCACCTGAACCACGATGACTCCTAGAAAAAACAAATTGTTTCAACAGATATTTAGAAGTTTTGGAAAGATTATAAAATAATTTAGATCTTAAGAATTTTGAAAGCCTTTAAGAAAATAAAAAATTTATTGGAGACAAATGTGTAGCTCTTTTTTGGGTAAGCAAGTTTTTTCTAATAATTTTTTCACAATTTGTGTTGTTTGTCCAAAAATTAGATTTTTTAGTTTGTGTTTTAGTTTTTACGATTAAGGCCAAAACTACGCGTTCCATATGTGCACGTCAGTGGCCACAGGTACAACTGTGAAAGTTGTTGGCCATAGGTACAACTACGCACCGGGCATTCTGTGGACGTCTCAATTTCGACGTACACAGTTGGGAGACTCCCATCTGTCCACGTGAGCCGTTCATAGGGTACCATCTGTGCACGTCGACATTTAGACGTGCACAGTTGGGAGTGCCCAACTGTGCACGTGAGCCGTTCTTAGGGTACCATCTGTGCACGTCTAAATATCGACGTGCACAGATGGTACCCCACAAACGGTTCATGTGCACAGATGGAAGACTCCGAACTGTGCACGTCTCAAATAATACGACCCGATTTTCAACTGAAAAGTCCACGTGGGAATCTCCCATCTGTGCACGTCTCAATATGCGTAGGGTACAACTGTGCTCGTTGTTGGCCACTGGTACAAATGTGCACGTGCACAGATGGGACACTCCCAACTGTGCACGTCTCAATGTGCGGGCCGAATTGTGCTCAAATTTTTCGGGTCGGGCCGGGCCAGACCGGGCTCGAGAATACTCGAACTGTTGAGAACCCGAAACATTCGAGCACTCGAACATTTTCGGGTTCTCGAAGGTTTCGATAACTGGAATTACTTCAGTTTCTCGAAAGCTTCGAATACTCAAATTATTTCAGGTCCTCGAGATTTACGAGAATCTAAAATGCATTCAAAATTCCCTGAATTCCTTGCACTTTTTTTAGGTCCTTCGAATTCCCTGAATTGTCTGGATTCAGGGAATTCTAGCGGTACAAGGAATTCAAGGAATGAAGAGAACTCACGGAATTTAAGGAATTCAGAGAACTCACGGAATTTTAGGAATTCGCGGAATTCACAGAACTCGCGGAATTTAAGGAATTCAGAGAACTCACGCAATTAAAGAAATTCCCGGATTTCACGGGACTCAAGGAGTTCGTGGAATTCAAGGAATTCACGAAATTTAAGAAATTTAGGAAATTCAAGGGATTTACGGAATTCACGGAATTGTAGGAATTCACGAGAATCAACGAATTCAAGTAATACAAGGAATTCAAGTAATACAAGGAAATCACGGAATTGATAGAAATCAACGAATTCACCTTAATTAAACGAATTCACGGAATTCAACGAATTCACAGAATTTACGGAATTCAAGGAATTCGCGGAATTCAAGTAATAAAAGGAATTCACGGAATACAATGAATTCACGAAATTCAAGGAATTTACCAAATTTAAGGAATTCACGAAATTCCTAAAATTCAGCAAGTTCGCGGAGTTCAAGGTAAGGAATTCCGTGACTTCCCTAAATTTTGTGAAGTCCTTGCATTCCTTGAATTCCGTCAATTCCTTGAATTCCGTAAATTCCTTGAATTCTATAAATTCCTTGAATTCCGTAAATTCCTTGAATTTTATGCATTCTTTGAATTCAGTGTATTCCTTGTATCCTGTGTATTCGTTGAATTTCACGAATTCCGTGAATTTCTTGAGTTTCGTGATTTTTCGAGTTTCTTGAATTTCGTGAATTCCTTGAATTCCTCAAGTTCCGTGAATTCCTTATATTCCGTGAATTATTTGAATTCCGTGAATTCCGTAAATTCTTTGAATTCCGTAAATTCCTTCAATTCCGTAATTTCCTAGAATTCCGAAATTCCTGGGATTCCTTGAGTTCCATGAAATCCTTGAATCCCGTGAAATCAAATCACTTTTGGAATTTCCTCACCCGAACTTTTCGAGTACCTTTCGGGTACCCAAACCGTTTCGAGAGCCCAAAATTTTCGGATACCCGAACTTTTTCGAGGACTCAAACCTGTTCGAGAACCCGAAGTTTTCGGAGCCCGGTCGAACATCGGGCTAACTGTGCACGTACACCGTTAGGAGTGTCCAATCTGTGCACGTAAAACGTTAGTTTGGTACTATCTGTGCACGTGCACAGTTGTGCAAGTAGATAAAAACGTGCACGGTTGTACCACTGGCCTTCGACGTGCACAGTTGGGAGTGTCCCATCTGTACACGTCTAAATTTAGGCGTGCACAGTTGGCCTGGTGCACAGTTGTTTCTGTGTCCAACAACGTGATCAGTTGTGCCTGTGGCCATCGGCGTTCACAGACGGGCTTGTGCACAGTTGTAATGTTCCCCGATTGAAATCTGAACTTTCAAATTTTCATGAAAATTCAAAAAGTTGTTATGATAATCTTGTAAGGCTTTCAAAAAGAAACGATAGACGCCGACGATTTTTCTGACTCAGGGAGCCTCAAAACGTTGACATTTGATGGAATCTGCGAAATTCATTTTTCATATAAAACTAATACCTTCTCATTGAGATGAGAATATAATAAAAAGCATTAAATTTGTGAAAAAACGACACAAGCTACAATAAGATTTCATTTAAAAAAATTTTTCGCCTAAATTATATCTGTAAATTTTCTTGGAATCACTTTACGTTAGGATGCACTTTTTTGGTTCAAATCTTAAAAAATAACATTTAAAATAAAGTAATTAGATTTATGGAAAATCGACACAAGTTGCAATGCAATGTTTAATAACAAAATTGGTTCTTTATAGGATGCGCACTTTTTTTAATTAGAACAACGAGGCAATGAAAATACGTTTGTTTCAATACCAATGCAGATTAGTACACCATTATTATACCGGTAAGCCATTTCCCTTTCGGGGTAGGCGTGACTTACTGGGTGAGGAAGGGATTAACGTGGGGAAGGGCGTGTAGATTGTTAGATCGATCTACAATTCCCATGTTATTCATTTAAATAATACGTTCCTTCCGTAACACTGCTCCGACTCAGGTTGCTGTTAGCAATCTCTCTAGCGATCACCCCAAGTGAGGAGCCTCACGAAGTTATCATGTGAGGCTCCCCACTCGGGCCCATTAGTATCCTAGGTCTTTTGTTTTAGACGTCATTCACTCCACTGACACTCCTTTCATAAACTATTTGTTGCCACACTTTTCTGTCCTGGCATACCTCTCTATCTTCCTTCACGTCCATGCATTTTCTCATGCAAGCTCTTGTGTTTCTATGGCTTCTTATGTCTCTCTGAATTAGGGTCTCATTACACATTCTAACCATTCTTTCCGCGGTCTGACTCTGGGCACACTGCCATTCACTTTACCTTGATACGCTTGTTTCGTTAGTCGTTCATCTTTCATTCTCTCAACATGCCCGACCCATGTTAACCGATTTCTTTCCCACATGTCAACTAGTGCCTCTTCTGCACCACATTCTTCAAGGATTATCTCATTACTGACCTTGTCCATTAGCGTTTCACCGCATATATTTTGCAGAAATTTCATGCCAATCGCGTTAATTTTACTCTTATCCTTTTCTTGATAGGTCCACGTCTCGATACCGTACGGTACAGTCGGTATAAATATAGAATTATGTATTGCCCTTTTAGCTTTATTTGATATATTTTCACTTGTGATAATGGGCCCTGTTCTACCGATAACCTTCTTACCCTCGCCATTATGCCTATCTGCCCATCTATCTTTCCGACAGTAGTGAATAGGCTACCAAGATATATGTACTTATCAACTTGTTCTATTCTCTCATCATTTAGGACAATTTTGCACATTGTTTCTCACATGTTCCTTCTAACACCATAATTTTTGTTTTATTTAAATTTATTTTGAGGTACATGTTCTTCATGATTGTATTTAGTTTGCTCAACATTTTTTGCAAGTCCTCGATTGACTCTGCTATCACAATCGTATCATCTGCGAAAGCTAACCCACGTACCCTCACTATCTCGAGATCTACACCTTCTCCGTCGAAGGAGGCCATTCTTAGATACTTGTCCATGATAATGATAAATGGCCATAAGGAAATAACGCATCCTTGTCTAACACATTGCATGATATCGAACCAGTAACTCAATTTCCATTAATCCTTACACTAGCTTTGTTACCTGCATATATTGATTTTATTGCTTTTAGGAGCCATTCATTGACTCCGTACTCTTTTAGGACTTCCCAAAGTTTATTTCTAACCACCTTGTTAAACGCTTTTTCTAGGTTAACAAATGCACAGAAGACTTTTTTCCTTAATCTAAAACTTTTTTCTGTGATCTGTCGCAAGCTAAATATTTGATCCCTACAGGATCTTCTTGGCATAAATCCACTTTGGACTTCCCTTTTTTTCTGTTATTTTCATAACCCTACGAATAAGTATTTTTCAATATATTTTACTTCCGGTACTTAATAAGCTGATACCTCTGTAATTATTGCAGTTGCTTTTTTCTCCCTTTTCTTTGTATATTGGTACGATAGTCGCATTTTTCCAGTTAGCTGGAACTTCTCCCATCTCAACACATGAATTTATCCATTCGCATAACCTGTGAGGTATGTACTCGCCACCGTATTAGAGCATTTTAGCGTTAATACTGCCTACAACAGCTGGCTTACCATTTTTTAAGTTCTTAATTATATCCCTATAACCTCTGTGACACATATTCTCTCAACTGGGTTTTCTAATGCATCGTGTTCTATATATTGCAATTGTAGTGCCCTACAGCTTTATCTTCCAATAATTCCCTAAAAGAGTCTCTCTGGGTGTCTAGTATCCCTTCCGTATCATATAGCATTTCACCTTTGCTATTTCTCATGCATATTATAAATTCTAATAATATAAATTCATTGAAATGACATATTTTTCAGGGTGGCTGAGAATAAAATTTAATGCAAAATGAGGAAAAAATAATAAAGTAATCATGATAAATAAAATTGGTTATACTTTATTTTGCAATATCTGAATAAGGAATCCCAGAATGTGTTCGTTGGAGTCGAAGAAACTTTAAACAAAGAGAATTTACAATCACCAAACTACAGTTAACGTTGCTTTGACCTTTCATTTTGAAAGTTATGTGCACAAATGTGGGGGAAGCACACAGACCGAGCGCGCAGCGCGATGTAAATACATTATCGAACATTATGAAAGTAGCGTGCCCTAGGCGCGCTCAAACTTGCGAGCGAAGCGAGCCGTTGGCAATTATAATATGCCCGCGCCGTGGGAAGGTTTTTACTATTTGTTTAGGCCAAACAGCGCAGAGCGTAAAAGTTCTTTTGACAGGTCATCAGGTGTATATAAATTCGGTCCAACACTCCCCAACTCTTGAAATAAGCCTAAATTCGATTTCAAAATGATGAGTTTTCCCTAGATGTGTACCTATGTTTAAGGGTGCAAATATGAGACTGAAAATTCTCATTTTAGGACCGTTGATATTTGAGCTGCAAAAAATTTAACACCAGACTATTCTTGTGTTTGTGGTAAAGACTGCCATTTTAGGAGATGGTTAAATTCTAGAGTACAGTATGTGGAAGGATGTTAATTTTAAGGGTTAGTTGTAAGAAAATTCTGTAAAAAATGGAAGTGTAAGCAAGTCAATTTTTTAAGGCCAGCAGGCTAAAAAATAAACGTTTATCTAGAGTACAGTACAATAGGTTTTATGGCAGTGCTATGGGCAGTTATTGCCCTGCCCTACTGCATAATAATAATAAAATAGCTCCGGCTGTTACAGTCAGCCACGTTGCATTATTCTAACTCCCTAATGCAACGAGCGGTTACGTCACCAGTATCGTACAGTGCCACCCACAATAGGCCTCTCTAGGGCGGAGGCCATGGTTCAGTTGGGAGTGGCAATAGGACCGAACCGAAGCGATGACCAGGCAATAGTCCCGGATAAACGCGAGAACAACGTTTTAAATTGTCGGACCAACTCAGGATGAACATTCTTACCTATTGGCAAAGAAGCTCACCGGCGCGAATAGGATTCATGTAGAGGTTACATGAACATTAGGTCAATATGCACCCGCAATAGGCTCATAAAACGCCTTAGTATTTGAGTGAAGAAAGTTATCGCTAGAGCTAAGATCTTTTCAGTGCCAGGGCCAGATAAAATCACTCTTTCGTAACTTTTGCCAAAGGAAAAGGCTGCAAGGTCCAGATAAAAAGTGTCCACTAATTACTGCTGAAGAAGTGAAGAAAGTTATCGCTAGAACTAAGATCTTTTCAGCGTCAAGTCCAAAGGACTACAGACCAATAGCTTGTTTAAACACCAGCAACAAGCTAATAACTGGCATCCTCAAACAGAGGAAATTAACCTCTATCGAGCCGGTATGGAGTGCAATAGTTGCACAACGTGGATGCAAGAGGGGGCTGGCAGGTTGCAGGGAGAACCTGTTAATAGACAGGTGTATTACGCAGGACTCGATCAGGTATTGACGCAATCTGTCCATGGCTTGGATTGACTACCATGAGGCATTCGACAGCACAAACCATGAGCTACTTATCAAGCTTCTTGAGTTTCTGGAGGTGCATCCAAGAATAGTGAGATGCATGAGAGAGCTGATGATCTTGTCGCGGACAATATTTGTCATAACATCTTGCCTCCATCTATTGTGCTTGGAGGCAGAAGCTCTAGATACCTATGTGACCCGCCGAACAGAAGATAATATAAGGCCAACCACCTTTTATACATGGACGACCTTAAACTCTTTGCCTGTTCAAAAGAGGACATTGACATCCTTGTGGCGGCAGATAATAGGTATTCTAAAGCGTTTAACATGAGCTTTGGACTGGATAAGTGTGCCTGCATCCATCTACACAAAGGAAGACTAGAAACTACATCATCGCGTGACGATCAGGAAGTTCGCCTCATAGGTGGAAATACCATTCAACATCTTGGTATTGGAGAATCATATACATATCTTGGAATACCGCAAGCGGAAACCCATGATGTGCTTGCGTTAAAAACGGCCCTTGGAAAAAAGTATCGCCAAATTCTCAGAAAAATTTGGGCTTCCGAATTATCTGGGAAGAATAAAATCCAGGCAACCAATATGCTGGCCGTTTCTATACTGCTCTACACGTTGGGTGCAGTTAAATGGAAAGTCGATGAGCTACGGGTACATAGAGATGGTGTTGATATAATGCCCATCTTGCCATATGCCCAGCGGGAACTCGAGTCCGTTATGGAGAATGATCAGTGTAAGATCTACTGGAATTTCCCATTCTCCACCACTCAACATATCAGTGCTGCAAAGCCCGATATTGCCCTCCAAGATCTGAAGACGAAGATCATTCACGTGATTGAATTCTCGGCTTCAGCCGATGGTGATATCACCACAAAGGAGGAAGAAAAACAGGCGAAATATCAAGCACTTCTTTTCGAGCTGAGCTTAGCCAACTTAACAAAATCCCAGCTTGCCAGCGTGACGCACAGTCGATTACGAGCCGAATGCAAAAAGGCTGTTCTTCTGGGATCACTTCATTTGGTCCGTCAACACTGTTCCTCATGAACATTCTACAAAGATTGGTATCTCTAAAAAAGTATCCAGAGGTGAAACCTTCATCTCCACCTGTACCATCTGCCGCGTAAGATCATCCGCGGCTAGAGACCGGACTCCAAGGAACAGTTTTGTACGAAGTCTCTTGCGTAAATGTACCGCTGTTGCTTACCTTCTAGGATAGAAGGAGCAGGTGTGGATGACGTACACATTTCGGTTGCGTCGGGAATGGTTGCTCCAAGGAACCGTGATCGTAGCTTCCGGGGCCTACAACTTCCCATAATAATAATAAGAAAAAGAAGAAGAAGAAAGCATCCAGAGGCGACTGTTGTCACCTCCAACACTTGCAGCCGCTGTGTGAGGATGATTTTAAACATCGTATTCAATTAACTAATAAAATTCTCATCTCATAAGTCACTTGACTTAGTCCGTGTCTATGATGGAATATTTTAGACTATACAAATTTGAATAGGATTTGAAATTGAATAAGAGCGTTTGATTGTGAATCCATCAATTAGAAATTATTTAAAAATTGAAAATAGTTCATAAAGTTTTAATTTTGAACAGATTCAGAATCGTGTTATAAAATCAATTATTGATCAACTTTTAACATTCGAGCAACAATTCAGGTATGAAATTAATTAATTTACTTCTGTTAACGTTAGATCAACCTCAAACTTCGTTTAAGAAAAATGTCCAAATTCAAACCCTTTAAGGTTTTGATTTTTTATGTTTTCAAAACTGCATAGGTCTTTCTCCTAAAAATTTGTAAAATTCCTAGAAAAAAAACAAATTCACTGTCTTTTCTTGGTTTTCACATTCACAAAAAATTCCAGGTCATTTTCCGGCTTCCTGGGCCAGCGACCACCCGTAAATAAAAATTAAAACCTACATTATTAGACAACGTTAAGGAAATAATCATTTTCAAAACATAGAGCAGTTTTTAATACAAATTCTTCAAACTAATAATAATTTTTAATAAGAGACATCACAAATTCCAGCACTTTAATTAAAAAAGCTTCATATTAGTTAAACAGTTATAAGTTTGCCATGAAAACATACGAAATGGAATAACGTCTGATTAAAGATTCGTGAATTGATAGACACATATTTAAAGAATTTCACATGAATTAAAATTCGGTAAAAGATTAAGTGTGTAGACCATGCAACATTTAAAATAATAAACTAGCTGTGAATTCGATCTCGAGTGTTTCCACTTTGTATTTATAATTATATGGTGCTCATGTCACGAGCACTTTGCTTCCCATTAGCAAATGTATTTGCTTCCTCATAGAGGAAGCATTAGTTATTTTTTTGAATAATAGACAAAGCAAAGTCTTCATTTTGATCAATTTAAAAATAGAAATTTACAAAAAATGCGAAACTACAAAATAATACGAAAAAAATTTTTAACACAAAGCCAAATCAGACAAATCAAATTTTGTATTCGAAATGATAATTTTTCGAGCTGGAAAAGGGAAGGTAAAAGTTCTGTCGCACCCTATCCCTTCCCCAGCTTCATGATTTCTTTGCAAAAATTGTCAGAATTACTCTATTTGAAAATTTATGATCAAAAAGTCTTTTCTATTCATACGTCAACTTTGAATTATGTCGATGAAAAAAGTTTTTCTGTTTGAACCAGATGACTCAAATATTATCAATGAACATAACTTCTTTAATCTTCAATAAAATGTATTAATATTATAGGTCAATCGACTCGTTTCGAAACAAGGAATCTTTTATATTCTTGCATCAACTTTGAATTATTTTGAAGAAAAAAGTTTTACTATAAAAAACCGTAATTTCAAATATTATGCATAACCATAGCTTCTTTACTCTTCAATAAAATGTATAAATGCTATGGGTCAATCGATTCGTCTTGAATCAACACAACTTTTCTATTCCCGCATCAACTTTAAATTATGAGAATGAGAAAATTTTTACTATAAAAAAAGATTTTAAAAATATATAAATTACCATAACTTCCCTACTCTTTGATGAAATGTATTAATATTATAGGTCAATCAATTCGTTTCGAAACAAGGAATCTTTCATATTCTTGCATCAACATTGAATTATGTTGAAGAAAAAAGTTTTACTATAAAAAACCGTATTTTCAAATATTATGCATCACCATAGCTTCCTTACTCTTCAATAAAATTTATTAATATTGTAGGTCAATCGATTTGACTCTAATCAAAACATATTTTCTGTTCTTGCATCAACTTTGAATTATGTTAATGAAAAAAGTTTTACTATAAAAAACCGATTTCCAAAATATATAAATTACCATAATTTCCCTACTCTTTAATAAAATGTATTAATATTATAGGTCAATCGATTCGTCTCGAACCAAGGAATTTCTTATATTCAAGATATTAGTGAGGAAAATAAGCCCTCCAAATTTCATCGCTGTATCTGCAACCGTGTTCTAGTTATCATGTTCACAAAAAAGTGTGACATCCACACACACACACACACAGCCGGACAATTGCTTAGAACATTGTATTAAACAGTTTTAAATTGGGGAAGGTTTAATTAAATGAATTTAAATTTTTTGGAAAATGTTACCATTACAAAGCTTCCTCTATGAGGAAGCAAAACTGAACAATTTAAGGTTCTAAGTTTGAATTTTTTAAATAAAAAATAATGCAGTTTCAAACTTACTTCCGAATTGTTTAATTTGCAGCGTTTCATACTTGATACTGTTCAATATTAAATGCAAAAATGCAATGAAAATTGTATTTTTATTGCAAATCTGATATATTTTTGACAGAAAGATGTTTTTTATTCACTTACAATAAATGTATAAGCCTGCGAATTAAATTATAATGTATTTTTAATCAATGATTCATATTTTGAAATGAAATATTACCCTATTTCATTTGACATTACGCGAAGGGAAATTTTGATAAACTGCCGTAATGTCCTTGGTTTACTGAACTAAATTATGTAAAATTTGACACACAAATATTCTCCCTGAAGAGATTACAAATAATTTTATACTCTGAAAGACATCTGAAAATGTATCAGCTATTTTTTAATTTCTTCTATTAAATTTTCTCAAAAATCTCAAATTATATTCATATAAACTTAAAAACAAATAAATTTAAAAAATTTGTTTTGTATTCGAAATTTTTACTTTGTCGATATGAAAATTTATTTTCCAGCGGAAAGTATAATTTGGTTGATTTTGTGTTTTTCGACTGAAGAAATGTTTTGGTTGAAAATTCAAATTCTTTTTAATTTCTCTTTCTGGTTTAAAAATTCTTTCATTTTGGTAAAAATTGTATTATTTTGTTGTTAACAATACAGGTTTTCGGTTGAAATATAATCTGTTTTGGATGAAGATTCAACTCTTTCTGATTTAAAATTAAAATCTTCTTTAGTTCAAATATAAACCTATTACATGTTTCGTTGCGAATTAATTTCTGTTTCGTTAAAAATCGAATATTTATTTAAAAATTGAAACTACTTTTTAAAAAAATCACTTTTTTGGTCGAAGATTTATCATTATAGATCAAAATTCATGTCTTGGGTTGAAAATGTGACTTTTTCACTAATGATTCAAATTAATATCAAAGTTTATGATATTACCGAATTGGAAAATTCCCGATAAAAGAAAAATCCAGAAATAAAATTGCAGACGGCAAATTATAAAATTCTCGAACCTGAACAATTAAGAAATTATTAAATGATACAACAAAAAATAATAAATAAAACAAATAAATTTATTTGATAAATATATTTTTTATCTTATGTATTATTTTACATCTTATTATTTATCCATTGAAAAAAAATTTAACGTAGAAACCATTTGTTCCGTATTCTCTTGATACAAGGTAATTCAGACTTGCTGATAAGATATTTTCGTGATAAACGCCACATTTTAGAAAACACCATCATGTTTTTCGAAAATGAAGTTGAAATTATTTCTGATGGGCTTGTTTTACCTTTTCGTTATTTCTAATTAGTTCAGTTCATTCAATAATTGTTATTATGATAATTAATGTAATAATATATCATATATATATTATTTATATGCAGATATAATAATTATAATTAGTTAATTTTTTAAAATTATTTTAAATTGACAATTAGATAAATGGGTCTTGAAGCAGATAAAATTTGATTTCTTTTTATGAAAAATAATAGTTTGCACTTTTCTATAAAATCGAGACAAGATAAAAATAAAGTCAAAAAGGCAAAGTTATTCCTCTCAAAAAGCTGAAAACAAGTCTCTTCACGATTCTTGCTATCTTTCGTTTTCTTTAAATTTAGAAAATCATATTACTTCACTCAAAAAACCAAGAAAGAAGCGATTAATTTTCAAGTAAAAATGTAATAATTCCATTTTCAGTTCAAAAGACTTATTTTCAACAACAAAAAAAACAATTATTAACAAATTAGTTTAATCTTTAACAAAAGGAATTCATTTTCAACCAAAATAAATGTTTGACAAAAAAGTCTGATTAATAAAACAAAGAAAAAAAAATTTCTACTAAATAGTTGAATTTTTAACCAAGCTAATGAATGTTCAACTAAAATGATAAACTTTCAATTGAAAAAAATCCATTTTTAACCAAAAAGTTCAATTTTAAACCAAGAAGATGAATTTTCAAAGAAAGAAATCAATTTTCTACCAAAAAAAATCGACTTTTCAACAACAACAACAACAAACAAATGAATTTTCTCCTAAAAGGATGAGTCTTCAATAAAAATGTACACTTTGAATTATTATTAATTATTATTGAAATTCCCTTATATTTAATATATATATATATATATATATATATATATATATATATATATATATACCATTAAACCATTTCCCTTTCAGGGTAGGCGTGACACTACCCGATTCGGGTAGTGTTTCTAGGTTTTTCTTGTAGTTATAAATAACTACAAGTATGGGCTCACCACACCCACGATGTGCCAACAGCACTCATGTCAGTATTCTTGAGTGGTCACCCATCCAAGTACTAACCGCGTCCAACGCTGCTTAACTTCAGTGATCTGACGAGAACTGGGTTTTTCAGCGTGGTATGGCCGTTGGTAATAATTTACTGAAATTCCCCGAAGTTTATGTTATTACCGAATTTGGAAATTTCCCACAATAGAAAATTCCGGAAACAAAATGGCAAACCGAGGAAAATTTTCGAAGGATGAAATTCCGCGCGTAGCCTAAATTCTACCCCTTGCTACATACACTATTTTTCATAACACAGCCGAACTCTAATTTTGGTAATTTTTGATATTTTCAGAAATTTTTGGGAATTTCAGAAATTTTCAGTAATTTTTTTAATTTCTGATTATTATTATTTTAGAAATGTTGGTGAATTTCGAAATTTGTGGAAATTTCTGGTAATTCTTGAAATTTTAGAAGTTTTTGTTCATTTTTCAAAATTCATTGGCAATATATGGTAAGCTTCGATTACTTTATTATAAACGATATCGAATTTATTTCTGTTTGATTAAAAATTCCACTATTTGTTTAAAAAATGAACTTCTTTTTTTTTAAATTAATTTTTTTGGTCGAAGATTCATCATCCCAGTTCAAAATTCATCTCTTTAGTTGGAAACATAACTATTTTGTTAAAAATTCATATCTTCAGTTCAAAAAATTTAACTGTTCTGCGGACAACTGTATGAAAATTATTCTTTTTGGCTGAGGATTCACCTATTTTGGTAAAAATTCGTGTTTTTCTATGAATTTTGAAACATTTCAAGAGCATCACAATTTTTTTGAAGATACCTAGGAAAATTTTAAATTAATTTTTTTAAGTATTAATTTGAAGTGAATATTTCAAAAGATTTTGAAAAATTTCAAAAGATTTGTTAAATTTTCAAAAAGGAATCAGGAAGATTTTAGGGTAAATTTTTAACTTGTGGAATATTTTTCGAAAACTTTTGAAAACATTTTATCAGTTTAAAATTGCATATAGATGTTTTGAAAATAATTGTGAAATAATTTAAAATTTGAAAAAATTTCAAACAAATTTAATACAAAATACAGATTTTTAATGATTTTGAAAAAAATGCAGAAGCTTTTTAAGAATTTTGAAGGGGTATAAGAGAATTTAATTTTTTTCAGATTCCTAGAAAAATCTAAAATGATTTTTTAAATTAATTTTATGAGAATATTTAAAAACATATCAAAAAATTTCAAAACATTATTCAAATTCTTGAAAAAATATCCGAGGTAATTTTTTTCTGGTCCAATGGTTTTTTTTTTTTTTTTATTTTAAGAAGAATTCGAATTGTTTCAAAAAATGCTTAGAATTTTCGAAAAAAAAATGTCAAAAATAACTAAAAATTTGGAATGAATGCCAAAATTGTCGCAAAAGAATCGCGAAGATTTTAAAACAACCAAATGTTTCCTAAAATTGTGCAAAATTCTGTAAAATAATAATTTTTTCGAAATTTTCTAAATACGTTTTCGAAATATCTGAAATCTCCAAAAATCTTTTTGAATTTTCTCAAGAAAGCTAGGAAAGTTATATTTATATAATCTTAAAAACAAACTCAAAATTGAATAAACTTGAACGTCTCAAAATAATTTTTCAAATTTTATCCTTACGTTATATTTTTGTATGAAATAATGACCTGGAAAAATGAAAATTGTTGAGAATATTATTTTACAGTTCTAACTTTCTCATTGCAAGAAGGATATTGAGTCAAAAACATATGAAATTGATTGATTTTAATGTGAATAAAGTAAGGCTACAGGAATTAAATGTATAAATAATTCTTGTTTATCGATTTAGAAGCTTGTAAAGTTTTGTAAATACGTCATGGTTTTGGAGGCGATGTGGCATTTTTTCATAAAGTCATGTTGTTTTTATTTCAAAAAGAATACCAATTAAAGGCTAGAAAAATATTTTTTTCGTGAAAAGTATAACTTATTTATTGAGAAATAAGTTGTAAATATTATGGAAGACAAAATTTTTTTGAAAATATTATCGGATTTAGAATAACATGAAAAATAAAAAAATATGACGAAACTAAAAATATTTATAATGGGTGACAGAGAAAAATCTTGAATTGCCAAAGATTCCTATAGTACTTCAACATATACTTTTTTAATCCATAAAAATTTCATTGAATAAAAATTCTTTGGTTCAAAGAAATTGTTTTTTGTTGCAATACCAATTTTAGGATGTTAGATGTATTTTTTTGAAATTAATGTCTAAATTTGAAATAACAACAATGTAAATAATATTTCTCAATGCAGAAGAACAACACAAGAACAAAATTTTTTTCACAAGAGCAATAAAAAAAACTACTGTGCACATTTTTTATAAAAATATATTGAGCATTAAAAAAAATTCTGGTCAAAATATTTAGTTACTGTATTTTTGATAAATAATATCAATTAAAAAACAATTTTTGTAATTATTCAAATTCGGGAATTATATATTGTCAGGAACTTGTCAGTGTCGGATATTTTGTAATTTGGCAATTTTCTGTCGCGAATTCCATTCTTCGGGAATTTAGAAATTCGGAATTTTTATATTTCGGCAATTTGATAACTTCCGATTCTTTTTTCAAATATTTTCTTCTTGTGGAATTATACAGTCCCGGAATTTTATTTTTCGAGATTTTTCTGTCGTCCCATAAAATTAAAACAAATTAAACAAACCGTTTGTTCTATATTCCCTTGATGCAAGGTAGTTCAGTTTTGACGATAACACATTTTCGTTTATAAACACGACATTTTTGAAAACAACATCATATTTTTAGAAAACGAAGGTGATATTATTTCTTATGACCTACTTTTATCTTTTCGTTATTCCTTTCTACTTCAAGTTATTCGGTAACTTACTGTAATTATTATAATAATTATTATAATAATAATTAGTATAATAATATTTATTATTAGCCTCGGTGGCTCAGTTGGTTAGATGCGCGGAATTCACCTTAGAGGTCCGGGGTTCGATCCCTGAGCCGGTACCTATTGAAATTTTTCCATGTACCTTTACCGAGGTTCTGGTGGTTCGGATCCCACCTTAAGCTGTAGGTCCCCCCATCATGCACTTGACTGCAACCCAGTCCGTGAATGATAGGATAAAAACCAGGCTTTGCCCAATATGTCAGGGCACACGGTCTTATCAGATCACGTGATTGCATTGTAATAATGCGTCCGTGGCTGGTAATATATACCAGGACAGCCCCGTGCATACTATCCAAAAAATACAAAAATCCAACTTAAAAAAAAATGCCTTCGACATATTGGGCTGTAATCATCTTAAGCCTGAAACATTACTTTTTATTATAATGTTTGCATAATTTAGAAGTTTTCTTTTTACCAAAAAAGATCAATTTCCAACCAAAAATGAAATAGTTAAATTTTCAGTAAAAAACGCATTTTCAAATAAAATGATAAATCTTCAACTAAGAAAATTAATATTTACCGAACAGTAGAATTTTCAACCAAACAATTAATAATTTTCCACTTAAAAAAAAAAAAAAAATTTCAGCAAATTATATTAATTTTTTAACAAACAGTTTAATTTTTATATGAAAAATGAATTTTCATCTAAATTGAGGAAACTTCAGTTGAATTTTTAACTTTTTAAATTCATCTTTTTGGACGAAAATTAATTTCTTCGATTTAAATTGTTGCTACTTAGATTATTTTTTAATGGTTAAAACCAGAGTCGTTCGTCAAAAAATTTGAATTTTCGATTTTTCAGAATAATTCAAAAAGTTGTTATGATAATCTTTTGGGGCTTTTAAAAAGTAACTTTTTTCTTTTCTTGACTTTTTTCATATCGTGTGCTTTTTTGGCTTGAAATTTGCATTTTTGTTTGTTTTTTTAAATTTTGAAAATGCTATAATTCTGATAATTTTTTTTTAATCGAAAAAAGTCATGGGGATAAGTTTTTCGAATTTTCTATTTCTACAGATAGTCGTACATAGAATTTTTTAATCTTGAAAAAAATGGTCTCAAAATTTTTTAATATGCTCTAACTTTTTGAATTTTTATCTAAAATAACTGGCTAACGAAATTGACCTTCAGTTTCCGAGACTAAAAGAGTATAGCAAAACTATCACTACCATTAATAACATTGTTTATTCTTCATAAACTCTCTAGCTCCATTTTTATAACAATTTTTATAAATGAAAACCCTCAATGACCAGAATTAATCTTTTTAATTTTTTTATTAATATTTAACACAAGATAAAACTTTTGACCTTCTTGAAATTTTCTCATTCGATGAGCCGTTATTTATTCTCAGCCTTGTAGGTCATATATTTTTTATAAATCCACGCTTCCTTGAATAATTGCAATTTTCTATGGAAAACTATAAAAATGTAATACTGTAAAAAAATTGAAAAATTAAAAACAGAATTCTATTGAAAGGTAGCGCATGAGGATCCACGATATGAATAATTTATAGTCCATTCATCCATAGTAATTAAACAAATTCTTATTTTTCTTAACTTTGTGCAAACAATCAGAAGGAAATATTTTGAAACTGGAAACAGACTAGGTCATGTCAAGAATTTCTCAATATGGCCTTCTTATCGCTGCCGTCCAAAGCAAAAAGATACATAAGTGACATTGCCGCTCAGGTCGTCTTTTCCAATGCCAGGTTCATAAGAATAACCCTAAACCGCAAAGTCACTTACGTATCTTTTTACCTTGGACGGAAGATTGTTCCAATAGAGTTAAAAATGCCATGCAATCGTGTCGTTTTATTAAATTTTTGTATTTCTTACGTTCTTCATATTTATAACTTGTTGATATTGTTATATACAGTCCCAAAGAAGTTTAAATATTTTACGAAGTAATTAGTTGTTTTCAACTATTCAATTAGGAAATATCTTGACTACTCGAATTAGTAATTTTTACTAATCTTTAGTAGCCCACTTTTTGCTTATACAATTTCTAATATTTCATTAGCGATTAGTTCAGTTTCAACAATTTTGATTCAGAGAGGCAATAAAGAATATTTTGCGTAAAAAAAGGTATATTAAATAAAAATAAACTTCAGAGATACCCATGTTCATCCTTGTTCAAGGCAAATTGAAAATAGAACGCTGTTGAAAAGTAGCGCATGAACCCGTGTGGAAAAATTTCGTGGCAGTCTTAAGTAGAGAGATCGTCTGGCTAGTCCGAATCTAGACCGTCTACTTAAGACGGTCTGACAGGGTGTTGGCCTTGGCCCTCTCAGACGGACTCGATTGAAA
>CAKNYM010049759.1:122033-139800 GCA_932195095.1 Andricus curvator
CTGACAGGGTGTTGGCCTTGGCCCTCTCAGACGGACTCGATTGAAAAATTTTCAAAGTTTCGTCGAAACGGTCTGGCTTGGCCCCACTCAGACGATCTGGATTGGAAATATCTAAGTGCTATCATGACGGTCTGGTGTGATCCTCAGCAGACAGACATGATTGGGAAAACTTCGAAGTAAAGTGTGCAGGATCGTTTTCTGTTGACATCATTGACAACGTATCTAGGTTTGTATACACACTGTTTTTCGGTAATTGTCGATCAATATAATATACAGTTATCAGATAAGGTAAATTGATTTTTTGTGAAATTGCAACCTAACCTACAAAAGACCAGAGAGGCAGATATATATCTATGTCTTTACATCGTACTGAATTTATTTCTAGCAAGATTTTTAACAAGTTTTGAGATGGACAATGATGAGTTGCGAAAACGACGGGCTTTTGGGTCTCTTCTTAAGTTCTAAAACTCTTAAATATATTTCACACTGACTCTAACTTTTTAGAATATTTTATAAAATTCTGTAAAATAACAAAATTGTCTTTAAAATTTTCTAGATTCTTTTTCGACACATCTGATATATTCAAAAATGTTTTTGAATTCTTGTTATGAGTCTTAGAAGAATTACGTTCATATAACTTTAAAAATAAACTGATACCGGCTTCATTTGAATCTTGCCGCTTTGAGCTGGTAGTTCGGGAGAAAACCGCCAGGGCGCGACGCGCCGCCTCTCTCGCAATAGAAATAACGCGTCGAGTGTTTAAGACAGCAGTCGACGCGAAGCAAAGCATACTTACCTAGCAAAGAGGAAGGAAGGATTGGGAAGGGTACCGGCTGCTGCGATCAAAGAAGAGGATTATTTTTCGTCAATATAGTATAATTATAGATTATTTCTGTAATTCTTATACTTTTTTACCTTCGCGTTTTTCTATGGTCTAATCTAGACCATCGCATGGTTAGGGCGTTACATTTCTGGCCAGCGGCGCTATCAGACCGTCTGTCCAGCGGCTGAACAGACACAAGATGGTCTGTCCAGCGGCTGAACAGACACAAGATGGTCTGTCCAGCGTCTGATTAGCTGGTCTAGTCTGGACGAGCTGATCAGCGGCTGGAAGTGCCGTCTAATCTAGACCATCTCATGGTTAGGGCGTTACACTTCTGGCCAGCGGCGCTATCAGACCGTCTGTCCAGCGGCTGAACAGACACAAGATGGTCTGTCCAGCGCCCGGCCAGCGCTACGAAATTTTTCCACACGGGAAGATAAGGCCGTAGCCAGAAAAACTTTTCGGAGGGGGGATATGCAGCAGAAACGATATTCGGTGAGGGGGAGGCATTTGCAGCTACACACAGGAAAGTATATGTATAATATGTACATGTTTCAAGAATTTCAGAGGGGGGGGAGGTCAAACCCTGGCCATTCTACCCATGGCTTCGGCCTTGCATAAAGACCCTTAATATCTATAATTAATGCGTAGCCCATTGATTCCTTGTCATTTTAGGATTGTAAAAAATTCTCATTTTCTTAACTTTGTTCAAGGAATCAAAACGCAATGTTCACAAATTGGAGACAGGCTACTTCACGTAGACAATTTCATAATACACCATTGTTTAACTCAAACAAATTGTATTTGAATCGATCTATCTTTGATATAGGGTCAAACAAATGTTTGTTTGATTTAAACTAACATTTTTCTGAGTGTAGACTGTAGAGTTAAGAATGCTACACTATCGCGTTATTTTATTAAAATTGTCTATTTTTTACGTTTTCCATTTTAATAACTCTTTTTTAATTATTCTATACAGTCTTAAGTAAATTTATTCATTTATATCAAGCAAGTAGTGGATTTTCACTCTTGAATTAGAAAATAGCTAAATTAATGGAATGAGTAGTATTCTACTAATCTTTGGTGGCTCACTTTTCTCTAATCGATTCAGTCAAATTTGACTAGTAATTAGTTACATTTCACCAATTTTGATTCAAAGAGACCTTGCAGTATCTTTTGCATAACGAAAAAAGCTATAGAATTAAAATAACCTTCTTTAGGCACTGAATTTCATACTCATTTAAGTTAATGCTTATTCAAGGCAAATAATTTATACAAAGTTTACTAAATGATAGCAATTTTCTACGAAAATAAGGACAATATGCAACCGGAAAAAATGTTTAGAATCAAAACGGAACTCTCTTGAAAAAGAGCGCATGAAGACCCTAAATATGTATAATTAATTTATAACTCATATTGATCCATTATAATTTTGAGATTGTTAGAAATTGTTATTTTTTATAACTCTGTTCAAACAAGCAGAAGGTAATGTTTTTAAATTGAGGTAGACTACGTCACATTTAAAATGTTATATTGTTAAGAATGTAACATAATATAGTAATACATAGTAACATCAGTTAAGAATGTAACACCATTCCGTCGTTTTGTTACAATTTTCTATTTTTCACGTTTTCTATTTTAAAACTTTTTAAAAATTGTTATATACAGTTTTAAATAATTTTCTTTTTACCAAGCAATTAGTTTTCCACCATTGAGTTAGAAAATATTTTGACTAACTGAATTATTAATTTTCTACTTATCAATAATACTGTGCACATATACACATTCTTCTTAGGTGATTAAACTCGAACGTCTCAAAATAATTTTTCAAATTTTATCCTTACGTTATATTTTTGTATGAATTAATGACCTGGAAAAATGAAAATTTTTGAGGATATTATTTTACAGTTCTAACTTTCTCATTGCAAGAAGGCTATTGAGTCAAACACATATCAAATCTGTAAAATTTCACTAGTGATCATTAAAATTTCACTAATTTTGATTTGGGGATACCTTAAAGTATCTTTAGCAAAAGAAAAAAAGCTATACAATTAAAATAACCTTCTTTAGGCATTCAATTTCACACTTACTCAGGTAATTTTCTATGGAAAATGAGAAAAATATACAACCGAACAAAATTTCGAAAATCCAAAAGAGAACTCCGTTGAAAAGTAGCGCATGATGATCCTGAATGTGCATTAGGACGTACTGAAGAAATTGGATATTTTGCTTTCGCTTTTGGCTAATAATAGATTTCTCATAGCCAAACGCCTAAGAATGATTATTTTTGAACCAGATAAGCCGTAAAAAATGCATTTTCTATCCACATATTCCTGCTTAGTACTTATAGACTCGATGAAAAAATGTCCTGTGTTCGCGCATTCATGTTGAAGTGACAGATGATCGTAAAATTTACCAAGTTATTTATGGTGACAACGTATGGTGAATCACGTGTGATTATAAAAAACTGGCTAGAAGTTTAAAAGATGTCACAAAATTAAATGGAATTTAAAGCTTCCTATCTCTTAGGACTTTAATAATGATGTGGGAACATAAAATATTTTTAATCGCAACCACATTGAAAAGATACGTATGACAATATAAGTTGGAACCTTTAGTCTATATTTAAATTGAAACTTACTGATTTTGACCTTGGAGTAATAAGATATGTGAATAATTTAGTGAATTTTATGATTGTCTGTCAATTTAACATAAATGCGCGAATACTGATAATTTTTCCATTGGGTCTATACTAAGCAGGAATACATGCGGATACAATGTGCATTTTTTATTACTTATTCAGATCAGAAAAAACATTTTGAGCTTGTAATAGTTAGAAATATCTAACATTTGGTTAATTTTACGATTATCTGTCACATTAACATCAATGCGCGAACACAAAACATTTTTCAATTGTAGGTATACATATGTGTGAATAAAATATGTATTTTTTACAGCTTATCTGGTTCAGAAATAGACATTTATAAGATTGTCATAATTAAAAATATAGAATATTTTGTAAATTTTACGATTATCTGTCACTTTAACATGAATGCGCGAACACAAAAAATATTTCAATTTGGTCTATGCTAAGTAGGTATGTATGTTGATACAATATGCAATTTTTTAGGCTAATCAGGGTCAGAAATAACCATTTTTGAGCCTTTGGTGATCAGAAATCTAATATTACTTCCCCTTTTTATATTTGCGGGAACTAGACATTTTTTTAGGACTCATCTTTTTCGGTTTGATTTTTTCGATACGCCCTAATTTTCATAAATTATTATGATATTGATCCATATTGATACTATATTGATCCATTATATTGTTCATATTGTAAAAAATTCTTATTTTTCTCAACTGAGTTTAAGCAATTGGAATGCAATACTTTATTTTATTATTTTATTTTATTTTAAATGGAAACAGACAAGGTCATGCTGACGAATCCTCAATATGGCCTGCTTATTGTTTCAATAAAGTTGAAAATGTTACACTATCGCATCGTTTTATTGAATTTTCAAATTTAAATGTTTTACATGCTTGTAACTTTTTTTAAATCAACATATACATTTACACATAATTTTTTTTAAACCAAGCAATTAGATTTCTAACATTTAATTAGGAAATATTTTGACTACTCGAATTAGTAATTTCTACTAATCTTTAGTGGCTTACTTTTCACTGATCAATTCTGAAAAATGTTACTACTACTTAATTAGTTAAATTTTACCAACGTGAATGCAGAGAGCACAAAAGCATAACAACTAAAATATACTTGTTAAAGTATTTAAGTCGATACTTATTCCCATCGTGTCTGATAAAGAAAATAGTTTTTTTAAACATTTTTTATTTATCTATGGCACAAAATAAAACTTCTCACTCTTGTGAGCAGTATTTAGAATGAAAAACAATCATTAGTTAACGATTGCCATTATTATAAATGTTCTAATAAACAAATTTTGTTTCGAAGTACTGTTTTTCTTATGGCGCAACTTTCAAGATAATTTTAAATTATAATGAATAACTGTAGAAAAATATAAATGTTGAATATTTTTATTGTTAATAATGATATTAGAAAGAAATTTAAAAATTTAGCGTTTTCCACCAGGAAAAAATTATTTTCTCAGCTAAATCATCTTGCAGTTATCTCAGGGGTTATATTTCATCAAGACAGTCTGGCATTAGCTCGCAATTGTTATTGTTATTAAGAATATTTCAAATGAACAGTCATCTATAGCAATTTTACGTCTGAATAAGCTTTTTTTCGTAATGATTATCATAGTGGTATTTAAATAAGTAACTTTGTCAATAATTCGAAATTAATATTATCATCATATAACAATAGAAAATTGTAACTCTTATAAACAAAATTTGAAAGAAAAATTATTTTTCTATCGAAACAAGAGGCCTTTTCACCATTTGTATTTATGTCGAGATATTTTTGTAAAATAAAATATAAATTTAGCGACTAGCACGGTGAACAGCTTTAAACTATTCATAAATTTGAATAAATTATAATAAATAGTTATATACTTGTAATGCAAAAACAGTATCAAGCAAAAATTCATTATTTCAATTTATTAAAAGTCAATAACGTTCAAATTTAGTATATTCACTCTTCATGAATTATTGTTCAATACCAGTATTCTGAATTGGGAACAACGGAAGACTTAATTCACAAAGTATTAACAACTGATCTGTACATTGCCGATTGAGGACAAGAGTGGGCGAAGAATTCAGGAGAACTTGATCCAGAATTACTTGCAAAGTTACTTATTTAAATACCACTATCAAGATGCATAAAACCGCTTATTCAGACGTACAATTGCTATACATAACTGTTTACTCAAAATATTGCTAATAACAATAACAATTGCGAGTCGATGCCACACTTTCTTGATAAAATATCAACGCTAGGCTGATGTAGCTGCAACATGAATTAGCTGAAAAAAAATGTCTTGATAGACAAAACTAAATTTTTTAATTCGTTTATAATATTGTTATAAATAATACAAATATTTAACATTCATATTTTTCTGCAGCTATTAATCATAATTTTGAATTAATTTCAAAGTTGCTTGATGAGAAAAACAATACTTCGAAAGAAAATACAGTTTGTTTATTAAAATATTTTTTCTATAATTCGCGAAAAAGTGCCAGTTTTTCCACCTCTTTTTGGTGTAAAAAGTGACCGATTTTTGCTCGATGACGTGGCGCATGCGCAGTGCCGACCTTTCCGGGCAACAGTGACAAAAGTGGACAGATGCAGTGGAAAAAGTAAATGGACAGTGATAAAAGTGTGGCACAGTGAAAAAAGTAAATGTTATTTCGGGTGGGTTCGTGCTGCCTCGGGTGGACTTGTGCATCGTGCGCAGCCAACTTCATTCTATTTTCCGACTCTCGTCCCTAACCTAAAATCAATTTCCTGAAAATTCTCGAGTTGTGTATTTTGTATGTACTTTTGTCACTTGGCAAAAGCAAAAAAAAACACCGTCAGTTTCTCCGAAAATACTGTGCTTGGTTTTTTTCACGAAAAATCGGAAATTTTGAAGCCCTCAACTTTATGGGCCAACTATTCAATTGTGAGAACCAGCTTATTATTACTGCCATATTATTGCCATGGTTTTAATAATTGCCATTGTCATTGTTGCGTCAATCGATAAAAAAAAGCCTTCTTTTTACACAAAAAACAGGTAAACAAAAACTAGCACTTTTGCACAAATTATAGAAAAAGTATCGTGTCCCACACATTGAAAAAAGCGACGATTTAAAACTCGTGTGATAGCCACCCTCGTTTTAAATCTCTCGCTTTTTCAACTTGTAGCACAATATACTATATAACATATATTTTTAACGTCTTTTCAGACTAGATGGAAATATGAATTGAAAATTATTTTAATTCATTTTTTTCTGAAAAAAGATCTTCTCCTTTCGCTCCGTTGGGAATCGAACCACAGAACTTCCGATTGCCGGTCGGGTGCTTTTCCATTAAGCTACTGGAGAGATCGAGAGAAGAAACTTTTTTTAGAAAATACAAGCATTATTTTGCAATGTGGTACATATCAAATTTTTTAAGGAATCTGTATTATCATCAGAGAATGACATACATTTTTAACTTCTTTTCAGACTAGATGGAAATATGAATTGAAAATGATTTTAATTAATTAACCGGGCAATCAATTAATTAATTATTTAATAATTAACCCGACCGGCAATAGAAAGTTCTGTGGTTCTATTCCCAGCGGAGCGAAAGGAGAAGATCTTTTTTCAGAAAAAAATTAATTAAAGTCTTTTTAATAATGGTAATTGTAAATTAATAATTATCTTCTATTCTAAATACTACTCCTACGAGATGATTAGGCATTTTTAATAAAGATAACGTTTTTTTGTGTTTGAGCACCTTATGAAATTAATTGTTAATATAAATTGTTTATAACAATTGGCTTAAATCTTAAACTGGATATTTATGTTCCTGAAGTGTATTTGCAATGATTTTTATAGATAGCGACTTCTCTTGAGCCTTTTCTTCAGATAAAAAAAAAATTCGTATAATATCTAATTTTGACGTTCTATTGGGTTAAATAGTAAATTCCACAATTCCACAATTCCCCAATTTTTCAATTCCACGCTATAAATTGCAAACGGTTTACACTACAAGAAAACTGCAGGATGTAAAAAAGCTTCATTTTTACAGAGATGCTTAAGAATGATTTTATAAAAAAAATTGTTAATAAATAATTAAATTTTTAACAAAATTGTTGAAAGAAAAACTGACCAGGATTTCGAAAAAATAACCAAGATATTCGTAATCAGTGGACTTTGTGGGCCCGAGGATTTGTTGCCTGAGCCTAGCTAATGCCGGGTACTAGCATAATGCATTCAGGAATGTTTCGCCATCCCTGCCGCATTTGCTGCACTCTGTCGTGGGGTTATACCCCATTTTATGCATATGATAGTTTAAGTGGTTGTACTAAGTTAGGATCCGTACCACTGTCCTTATATCTTTCTTGGATAAACCCAACATTTCCCCGGCGCTGCCCATTCTATAGGTAAAACCCAGGATGGATTTCGCCTGACGGCAACCCTGGATTTGTTTCCAGTATTCCCGGTGTTTTGTTCGGATCCAGCTTTTAATGGCCATCCCGGCACAGCAAGACGCTAATCCCAGTACCGGTTCCGGTCCTATGTATTCACTCGCTGTGCGTCATTTTGACAACTGGTCCGCCTTTTCGTTGCCCTTGATCCCTGTGTGACCAGGTACCCATATGCGAGCCACATTGTTTCTTTCTGCAAGTTAGTTTATTACCTTTTTGCATTCTCAAACCAGTTCTGATGTTATGTCTGGTTTCCCTATTGCAGTTAGTATCGCTTGGCTGTCCGAGCAGATCGTAATCTGTCTGCCAGCAGCATTTTCTTCTATTAGTGTTTCAGCACAGCGAAGGACGGCAAGGACCTCCGTCTGAAAGATAGTAGCATGTCGCCCAAGTAGGATCCCTATCCCCCTTCCTCTCTTACTATCATAGATTCCTGCTCCTGACCCTCTTTCTCCCCTGGAGCCATCCGTATAACAGATTTCCCCTTGGAGGAGCGGGTTACCATTTGCTTTCCACAAATCCCTACTTGAAATGCAGACGCGGAAATCTTTGACAAAGTTAAAGCGTTTTGTTATTTTATCTTGCCTCATCCCTAGAATCGGCAGTGCGCTGATGTCACTCGGGAGCCTCGTGTGCCTAGTCCCCCGAGTCCATCTATTTCCTCTTGTCAGGCAGCCCATCGCGTGTGCCGCTCTAGCAGTTATCACAACATGTAGGGGTTCTTCGCAGAGCATGAATCCTATCGCTGCTGTGGGCGTAGTCCTCGTTGCTCCAGTCAAACCCCTAAATGCTAACGTTTGCAATATTCGCAGCCTGTCCTGCATTGTTTTAAGTTCTGCCCGTGGCCACCAGATCACAGCCGCATGTAGCCTTCTTGGTTTTAGGACAGCAGAGTAGAGCCATGCAAGCATTTTAGGCCCTAGACCCCACGTCAACCCAAAGGCTCATCCAAAAAGTTATAACAAACTTCCTGCATTGGGTCTCCAGGTACTTTGCCCAATTCAGCTTGCTATCTAGGATTACTTCCAGATATGTAACTGAATCTGAAAACGTCAGCTTCCCACCACAGAATACAGGAGCGTCAACTCTCGGCACTTTATAATTTTTCGTTAAAATGACCAGGTTGGGTTTTTCCGGATTTACCGAGAGCCGCGAGCAATCGCACCAGAGCTCTACGATGCGCAGCGCCGACCTCTTAAGACCCATTAACATTTCCAGATGAGCCCCCCTGACTAGTATGACAAAGTCATCCGCATAGCCCTGAGTATAATACGCCTCTTTATTTAGCCTTCGCAGGAGGCCGTCCACTACAATGCACCACAGGAGGCGCGATAGGTCACCCCCTGTGGGCAACCTCGTGGAGCTATTCCCCTTACTAGTTCTTCACCCCATCTTATTTCGAGTCTCCTCCAGCGCAGCATGCATCCTATCCAGCATACTATCAGGTCCGGCACACCACATCTCAAAGCCTCTCGACAGATGACTTCTGGAGATGTATTGCTGAAAGCACCCTCTATATCCAAGAAAGTGCCCACAGCATAACACTTTAGTTCCAAGTGCTGCTCCAATTTTGCCACAACAGCATGAAGCGCAGTTTCTATAGAGCAGCCTGCCTGAAAAGCATGCTGCCCTCTATGCAGCGGGAAGGCCAAGAGCACCTCATCCCTAATGTATCTCTCGACCAGTTTCTCCAACGTCTTCAGGATGGAAGACATTAGCCTGATTGGTAGGCTTGAATCTTCCATGCCGATGGCACATGTTTAAGGGCTATGCCTGCCCTAGATAATTTCACCAGAGGAGGGACGACTAGATCCAAGCCTTTTTGTAAAAGCGCTGGGTAAATGCCATCCGCCCCTGGTGATTTAAACGGACAGAAGGACCCTACGGCCCATTACACCTATTTTTAATCAACGATTTTAGCGGCGGAATTCCAATCGGCCCTCTCCACCTCTTGGCCCCAGCCTTCCTCCTCTTGGTCGGTTTGGATTTGCTGAAAACCCGGGAAGTGAACTTCCATTAGTTGATTCAGCGTTGCTTCTTCGTCTTCGGTAAACTCACCATTATCGAGCCTTATGAGACCGAGTCGAGCTTCCGCATTCTTCGCCAAGATCTTGTGAAGCCTCGCTGTTTCCGAAATGTCTTTCGATTCCTCGCAGAAGCCCCTCCAATCCTCCTCTTTATACTTTCTAATACTTTATTGTATTCATTCTGGGCCGTGTTATAGATGTCCCAGTCTGGAGACAATTTAGTTCTATTTGCCTTATTGCACAACATTTTTGTCTTTTTACGGAGTCTTTCCAGGTGGGTATTCCACCATTCTGCTCCCTTCCTAGACTTAATTGTGCTTGTAGGGCAATTGTTTTCATATGATGTGGTCATATTCCTTCGCAGAAAACCCGCAGCGTGCTCTAACTCATCAATGGTACCGTAGCTTGTGGGGAATTCCGTAAGCCTCCCTTTGAGTACCTCTTCATATGAGTCACAAACTGTGTTTCCCGGGTTTCTGATGTTGGAAACCACCGGTTTTTCTAGGGCTAATCAAAACACGATATATCTGTGGTCCGAGAGAGACTCCTCATCACGAACTCTCCAGCCCAATACCCTGCTCCACAGTACACGAAAACATAGAGTCGAATCGAGAACCTCACTCCTGTTCTCTCACACCCACACCGTGTGGTGAGAGTTTGCATTAAAGCCCAACAGCAGAGGAATCTTGTTCTCTTGACAGTGCTGAATTAGAGCCTCCACCCCTCTAGGAGGTGCGGGTCCCTCGGCATCGCCCGGGAAATACGCCGAGGCAATAAACACCTCTAGCCTTTCTCCACTACTGCCCCTGAATCTCACCTGATGACGGTGAGATCTCTGGAGTAGAACTTAGGCACCAAGATCGCATCCATCCCCTTGACGACTATTCATAGCCTTGGTGCTTTTTCTCGTGGCCCCTTATATATGGAGCCACATCCTGACAAGCCACTTATCCTTTCCCTTTATAACCAGGGTTCTCTGATTAGGACAATTCCTGCCTGCACCACCGACAAGCGCCTTGCTAGAACCGCCGAGGCGCCGTTGCTGTGGTGCAGATGAATCTGTATTATGGGGATTCCCTTCTCAGCCATTGAAAGGCTAATTCAGAGCGCCTAGATAGGGTTAGTTGTCCAGAGCCGCAAAGGATCCAGAAGTACGTAGCGCTCGTGGTATAGTGCCCCCTGAGGAGCCTTGCACCACTAGCAGTAGGTTAGAAGAGGGTCCCGGAACAAGCCCCTCATTGTTTTTATTTTGTTTTTCATGTTTCGTTCAATTGTTCCACGAGAAGCTAAGGAAATTAGAAACACCCCCTGCAGAGGCCCGCTTGCAGGGGGCGGGTCTACATACTATGCGATTCGACTTGGTGTCCCAAAGTCCCCGTTAAGGCACCATCTTTGAGACCCTTAACTGTCCGCCTTTACTGAGGGAGGCAGGCGGGGATATTCAAGGATTTGTTAACCCTGGTACCACTCAGCCCTTGACACGGCTATCACATCCTAGCTTGGGAGCATGAGAACACGCACCCCCGATATTCCAGGAAGCTTTGCCATTACCCCCTGGAAGAATCGCTCCTTAGTTTAAGTCCCACAGATCAGAGTCCATCAGTTCCCCAGAGTAGCTACACCTCGCGATGCAGCCTCTTTGGTTCACCTATCCAGATCTATAGTCCGACAAGACCCGTAAGCCCTCCCACCAACTACAAGGTGCCGCGATCCCTAGGGAGAAAAAGGTATCTCGGAGACATATGAATGCATACAGAAGTATTAGTTACGGCTCGATTATTTGAAGAAATATTTGTTTGGTATTTATGGTCGAGAGTTAAATACAGCTTTCCGATTTAGTGTTCCCATGTCGCGCAGCGTCGCGTCGTGGTCATTGCTGTGGACTCTACCTTCAATGAACCCAAATTCGATTCCTGCTGGAGGTTGATTTTGCATCGAAGTTTTCTGTTTCAGGTTCATCAAAGTTTCAAAATTATTATGTCAATTGTTTAAACTAAATACGTATATTAATAATTTTTATTTTTATTTAAACAGCAAGAATCTAGTTGTCCATGCAAGAAAATATGTACTACAATTGAATTATTAACTACCTCATTGCGCAAATAAATGAATATTTTTCTTTTGTTTTTAAAATAATTTTAAACCGTGGTCCTTGGGCCTTAAAGTGTCTCAAAATGATTAAAATAATTAATTATTTTTAATTCTCGTAAATATAATAATTGTTCACCAAGAATGCAACTGCTGGTACCATACGCTCAGGAAATAAAAGTTGACCCAATTAGACGAAAAATACTACTCCTTGTAGTAAAAACTACCCTTCATAGAGCTTAAAATATTATATTTCTGATACCAATATAATTTTTTTTTCCAATTAATAATAATATATAACTATAAAGTTCACAATTCATTCAAGAAATGAAACAATTTCTTAATTCTTCTAAAAAACATCAAGCTCACAGAAGAGAAGTGAGGTTTGTTAGATTTTTCCCTGATTCAGTTTTTTTATTGAATATGTCTTTCTTTGTGAAGGATATTTTTATCACATGCAGGAAATTCTTCAATGTGTCCTTGGATTCCCAGATAAAGTGCCTGCAGCTGATTCTCATTTTTAGTGAGCGACCGGTTGAACCGTTGCATTAAAGCCACGGCTCTTTCTGCAGCGTCGTTGACAACTTTTAATGCACTGACGAAGGCGAAAGCCTCAATGTAGTATTTGTTAACAACCCAGAGAGCAGGATCTGTGCTTAAGAATGACGAATTCCATTGCATAATATCGAAAAATCGAAGTGCTTTTGAAGTAGCAAAATCTTCAATATCATTCTTCGCAAAATTTGTCAGGTTTTGACC
Organism: Andricus curvator; assembly: GCA_932195095.1. Classification (NCBI taxonomy): domain Eukaryota; kingdom Metazoa; phylum Arthropoda; class Insecta; order Hymenoptera; family Cynipidae; genus Andricus; species Andricus curvator. Next base: position 134,825 of record CAKNYM010049759.1, read on the forward strand.
TGAAAGATGTTTTGCGGGTTCGTCTGAGCCTTCTCGCGTTTTCATCACAGTCACCATTGCCCTTTTCTGTTCAAGTGAAATTCTAGAATCAAAGAATGCCATGGCCACAAGTTCTTCTGAAAGATACCACAAGTGTCCTGCAAACTATTCACAAGGGACTTTTGATATTTTGGCATTGATGGACTTGTAACTCACCAATTTTTAATTAAATGTAAGTCATTGTATGCCGCAGCAACAGGCAAAGGAGCCTCAAACCAAAATCGGATTTAAATTTTGATCATAAAATGGCACAATTCCCTAATGGCTTGGGTTTTTGGTAGATGTTAACGTATACTGATTTCGAAATATCCAAATTTGCAGGCAGTAAATGGCAATTGCCATCCACTGCGCATTGTGCATTGGCCCTGGAGCCATAAAACGAATACCCCGAACTGGAAAACCTCCTAAGAAAATTATGGCGAGTTCAAGTAATTCGCGCTAGTCATCGCGGGGTTGGTAATTTTCTTTTAACTGCGAATTTGAAAATTTAATTAGGTCGTCCTTTTCTGATCGCAGTTTCGAAAGTATTCGCTTGTCGTTTATACCAATTTCGAATCTTCTCTTATCAAAAGATTCAATGTTTTCAATATTTAAACTGATAATTACTAACCTTGCCATTGAAATCATCATTTTTTTATCGTCATACATTTCTTCATTATCACTGTAGTTTTCAAATGACATTGAAGAAAGTGATGAATGTGCGGAATGAGGAAAGGATGTATCAGAAGATGCCTTAAGCTTCACGTCTTTCTTCACACTTTCTATTGAGCTATCATTCACCTCCTCTATAACTCCATTACGACCCTTTTCTTTTTGTGAAATTAAAAATTGCCTTGTTTTTTCTACCTTCATCCGTGCAAGAGCGTCACCGTGAGCTATGTCGAACAGGTTATCCAAATTATCGCGGAAGTTCGTTTTTTTTCCCTTCGAAAGCACTTGAACTTCGCTTGATCGACAACACATCTAGATATCGACGTCAATTATTCAAAATACGTGGATGTTTCATTGTTTATTTAACATTTGTTGGCACAAACTATACTTACGTAGCACTTTCATGTATTGTTTTTTCTAAAGATAGATGGTACTGCACCATGCTTAGAACATCTTCATTTGAGGGTAGCTTGTTCCCCCCAAGATTCTCTCTTGATGATATTTTAAGTTTATTTTCATCTGGATTGCTCATTATTATGGTTAACTTAATAGATTTCTCGGAATATTGTCAGCTGAGAAATAAGTACTAATCCCATATTCAATAAAAATTTAACTTCAGGTGCGATTCGCCATTTTTTTACTTCTCAAATGAAAGTTAAGTTTGAAAACAATATATTTCTAGTGATTGGAAAAAATGCTATACTTTAATTTAATTTCGTTAGTTCAGCATGCATTTGAAGCTAAGAAGGATTCTCTTTTTATTATATGGGTTTTTGCTAGTCTAAGGAAAGAGCATGGTTGATTTAACCAAAACTTGTAGTTCATCTAACCATAAACGACCCAGCATAATGTAAATTGTAAATGGCTTACCATGGAATCGTGTCATCTTGTGTGAATTATTTAGTTGTTCATTAAAACTACTAAATATCACATGACTAGAAAATTCCACGGCAAGCCATTTGCAATGTAAATTGTGCTGGATCCTTTGTTTATTTGATTCAAAAAATCTCTTTTTTTTCAATAACCTAATCACGCAATCGTAGGCGGACACACAAAGGTTCAATTAGTAATCTTACGTATTTTTCCCATAACCACTTAATCTCACTCGATTATGTTTCCGCACTTATTTTGATAAGGTTCACCGAGATGCAAACATTTTTATGTTTTTTTCGCGATGCTACGAACTCTCGAACGAGAACTGTCATGTTGAATTGGAGTACGTGATTGCACCAAGTTCGCAAGCGTCCGTCACTTTTAAGATGCTTTCAACAAAATATTTTGGTTGAATCAACCAAAACAGAAAACGAAAAGCAGAAGAAGAGCAGAAATTCGAACAAACAAAAAAAGAGCAATGAATTTGAAAAAGTACCTTGTACAAAAAGAAAAAGTCGATGACTCTGGAAATACTGAAAAAACAGAATTATGCTCAACCTCAACTGTGGAAGTGAGTATGCCAACTAGCCCGATAGTAATAAAAACCATTGATGAATCAGTGCAAGTTCAAGAGATAAATGACAATGAAATATTTTAAAAGCCAAATGACACACAGAAATTAGCAGAATTGTCAGATTGCGGTTCTTGGCCTATTTTTCGAAGCTCTAAAAGTATAGAGTATTTATTGAAAATTGGCCCAAAACAAATAAATATCAATAAGTACCCGGAAGATGAAAAAGGTCGACACTTCTCAAGCGTTTATTACCATAGGAAACTGGCGAATTGTGAAATTATTTGGCGCCGTTGGTTAGTTTACTCAGTATCTAAAGATAGCGTTTTTTGTTTTTGCTGCCGAATTTTCGATCCGAAATCAAATGCCAATTTAGTCTGTAACGGATACAATAAGTGGCAACACTTATCTCGCACGTTGAGATCTCATGAAAATAGCACTTCTCATATGAAATGTTATGAAAAGTGGTTAGAAGCTGAAATGAAAATAGAAAAAGGAGAAAACATAAATAAAGAAGAACAAAAAATTATCGAAAAAGAAAGTTTGCGATGGCAAAATGTTTTGCTCAGATTAATGAACATTACTCTGTACCTTACGGAAAATAATATGGCATTTCGAGGGACCTCGGATAAAGTCTATACACCTGATAATGGAAAATTTTTAGGACTAGTGCAGTTGATTGCGAAGTTTGATTCCGTGATGCAGGAGCACGTAACACGTTCAATAACAGGTGTAATTTCGGATCCCTATTGCAGTAAAAGAATCCAAAATGAATTAATAGACTTGATGACTGAAAAAGTAATTTCTATTATTATTTCTAGAGCCTTAAAAGCCAAATATTATTCAATCATAGCTGACTGTACTCCAGACATTTCTCACAAAGAACAACTTTCCCTTACCATCCGATTTATCGACTTATCAGACAATACTGTACAAATTAAAGAACATTTTATAGAATTTTTTGTCGTTGATGATTCTACTGGTAAGGGTCTTAGTGAAGTTCTTATTCAGATCTTAAATAAACACAGACTAGAGCTGAGTAATTGCAGAGGGCAGGGCTACGATAATGGAGTGAATATGAAGGGAAAGAAAATGGGTGTGCAAAAAAGAATTTTGGATCAAAATCCCCTAGCTACATATGTTTCTTGTAGCTGCCACAACTTGAATCTTGTACTGTGCGATGCTGCAAAAGTCCTCAGTGAAGTCAGTAACGCTGTTTGGTATTCTTCAGAGATTGTTTACATTATTTTCAGCTTCAACCAATCGTTGGAAAATATCAACAGATCACGTGAAAATTTACACTTTGAAAAAACTTGGTGACACAAGGTGGAAAACCAGTACGATATAAAATCAGAAATGTTTATGACGCTTTGATCACTTTGTCTTTTGAAACTGAAAGCAGTGACCCTGGAACAGCACATGAGGCGAACACACTAGCCGAACAGTTAAAGGATTTTAGCTTCCTTGTCTCCTTAATTGTTTGGCACGACGTTTTATTTCAAATAAATGCTGTAAGTAAATCGTTGCAATCAAGGGACACGGACATAGTCGAATGCACAGAAATGTTGTGTCTTTCTGAAGGATTACCGAAAAAATGGTTTTGAACAAGCCACTATCACAGCAAAAGACCTGGCGAAGGAACTCGAAACTGAGCCGATATTTAAATCAATGAGAAGAGTACAACGTGTAAAACGTCACTTTGATGAAAATGCTGCAGATGAATCCATCGAATCTACAGAGAAAAAATTTTTAATCGAATTCTTCAATGCTTAATTGGATACGGCTTCAGTGTCTCTACAAGAGAGATTTGAACAGATGAATACATATTCGGAAACCTGGGGGTTTTTGTATGATCTGAAAAATCTACCAGAAAGAGAAGAAATTTTTAAATTGTGTGCCGATCTACAAATTAAGCTTACAGTTAATTCTGTATCTGACATTGACGGTGCTTTACTTTGTGATGAATTAATTAGTATTAAAACATTTCTATTAGATAAGGTTAAAATTACTCCTATCGACGTATTGAACTTTATTCAAGAGCGAAATTTGCAAAACTTGTATCCTAATTTATGGATTGCTATGCGCATTGTACTAACAGTCCCCGTTACAGTAGCAAGTGGACAACGTAGGTTCTCCAAACTAAAATTGATTAAAACCTACCTAAGGTCCACTATGTCAGAGAACAGACTCACAAGTCTGGCAACTTTATCTATTGAAAATGATATTGCTGAAAATTTAGATTTTTCAGAATTGATCAAAGATTTTGCGAACATAAGAGCCCGAAAGGTTCACTTCGGACATTGAATTTAATGTTAATTTGAAAGTGGTCTGTTTGCTTTGTATAGATAACCTTGATTTTTTTTAAAGCACGAATTTAAAAATTATTGATGTGTTTTATTTATTTTCCTTTAAAACTATTAAAAATTTTCATAATTCATGGAGTGTTTACATTTTAACCAATTTTTTTCAATTAAAAGGGGCGCCATCAAAATCTCGCACATGGGCGCCACAGAAGCTAAGACCGGCCCTGACAGTGCGCATAGTTTAAAGTCACGAACGCGCATGCCCAGGTGCGAATTTGGGTTGGCAGCCAATGTTGACGGTCGGCCCAAGGTCGGGCCGGCTTTGGCAACCGAATTTTGGTAACCAAGGTTGGCCCAACTATAGCAGGTCGAAGCCACCTTAGTTGGGCCAACGTTAGAAGCCGACATTGGCTTCCAAAACTCACCCAACCGTCGGCCCAACTGTGGCCCAAGGTTGGTTCGACGGTCGTTTAGGCTTTGGCAAATTGGCTCCAAATAACCATAACACTACGGTCGGCCCGACTCTGGGCGATAGTTGG
>CAKNYM010049759.1:139810-174487 GCA_932195095.1 Andricus curvator
CACTACGGTCGGCCCGACTCTGGGCGATAGTTGGCCCGACCATCGGCGTAATATTATCCAGTCCAAGTAAACTTTCTGCTGCCGACCGTCGGCCCAACTCTGGCCCAAGGTTGGGTCGACGGTCGTTCAGGCTTTGGCAAATTGGTTCAGAATAACCGTAATTATACGAGCGGCCCGACCCTTCATTTTTTTTAAGAAAAAAAATTCGAAGCTCCATCTTTATGATAAATTGTAAATGTTCCGAAAAATTTACATTTGATGTAATTCTTAATCTTTTTAAAATAGCCTGAAACACCTAAAAAGCAAAACGTTACACGAAAGTTAAAAAAAATTGTAATTGAAAAAATGGTCGCAGTACGTGATAAAATTTCTAAGTTCCGTCGATGCAAATTTCAAATGCTCATTAAAAATGACACTTTGTGTTATCATCAAAAGTTGTAAAATGGCCTGAAACGCGAGAAAAAAATATTACACGGAGAAAAATTATTGTTTAAAAAAAATTTTTTGATAAGAAATTTTTGAAAAAAATTTTTAGAAAAAAAATTGTTTGAAGAAAAATTTTTGAAAAAAAAATTTGTTGAAAAAAATTAAAACAAAAATGTTGAAAAAAATTGTTGTATTCGTTTTAAATCATTTATTTAAAAATTATTTCATTTATATGCCCGTTAACAGTTAATTTATTTTACATCTACATGATGTCGCATAATAATAAAAAAATTAATGAGAAAAAAGAGTTAAAAAATTGTTTCTTTTCAACAGCCTTGAGCTGTGGCTTATGAGGATGGTTTTTTCATTGATTTTCAATTCTCCAGGTATAGAGTAATGGGTAAGACTCCCGACTGCCAGGCGATAGATTCAGATATAGATGTAGGTTCGAAACCCCGTGGCGTTAGAAATTTTATTTGTAATATAATGTTTAAAAATGTAATATATGTATTCATTCTAAGCAGGACCATTAACATTGCTAGTCAAAATACTCGCCATCAATTATTATTTATTTTTTGAATACCTATTTTGTATATTTTCACCTGTTTAGTACGAACCTTCAAAAATCAGAGTCGGCCCCACATTGTTGTCCAAGGTTGGGCCGACATCATTTTAATAGATGGCCCATATATGGGACCAAATGTCGGGCCGACGTTGAGAAGCCAAAGTCGGTTGACCGTTATCATTTAGCTGGTTGGCCCGACCAGTGGCGCACAAAGTTGGACCGACCGTCCGACGGTTGGCCCGACCGTAGACTGACGATCAATTCGCAGAAGAAGCGTTGGTCAAACAACGCTTTTTCTCAATGTTGGGCCAACTTTGAAAACCAATGGTATGCCAACCTTGTATTTCGCGGTTGGCTCAACCATGACAACCATTGTTGGTCCAACTGCGTAAAATAGGGACGGCATGCGTTATCATTACGCTGGTTGGCCCGACCATTGGCTCAAAAAGTTGGGCCAACTTTGAAAACCAATGGTATGCCAACCTTGTATTCCGCGGTTGGCTCAACCATGACAAATAGTGTTGGCCCAACTGTGTAAAATAGGGACGGCATGCGTTATCATTACGCTGGTTGGCCCGACCATTGGCTCACAAAGCTGGGCCGACCTTAGAAAGGTTTGGCCAACCATGGCCCGACCGACAATTCGCACCTGGGTGCTTGCGTATTTCTTGCAGACAATAAAGTGCACTTTATCGTCCTAGGACGATGAAGTACCCTACCACCAACAGTTGCCTACTTTGCTGCTCCAAAACACGCCTAGAAAGCGAAGAAAACATACTCGTGTTACAGAAAATACATTTATGTAACGCAGACATGATTTACGCGTTTTATCGGCGTATCTTTAGTTCTGAAAGTTGCCGTTTACACAACAGGAGGAACCAGAACAAATGTGCATGCGCGCAATACAATACCCACATAGCACACTTCTTGGAAAAATCAGGTCTGTCCCAGGTTTTTTTTGTGAAAAGCATAGATCTAAACCTGGGACAGACCTGGTTATTGCAAAATCAGATCAAATAAAAAAACTGTTTCATTTCTAGGTACAAAATATACTATTCTTTCCATCGAATCGCGTTTGCTGAGTTTAAAGAAATATTCATTCCCATTTATGGCATATTCATTTGGAATAATTTTGTCACTTGGTACAAGTAATCTTTTCTTCAGTGAATGAGTATTGCATTCACTAGACTTTGTTAATTATTTCAAATTTGAGAGGATTTTCGGCAATAAAGTTCAATATAATAATATTTTTAATTATTCTTGCTTCATTACCGAAGCTTAGAAACGCGCAAAAACGCAGAATATAAACGTGAACTCCGCCTTTAGTGAACGGCTACGTTACTTGGGGGGGGGGGATAAGGCAAAAATATAGGTGTCATTAGTATATATTCATCATTATATATTCATCATATATAGTCATCATTATATATATAGGTGTCAAAATTAGATAGCTAGTTTCGGGAAGGTTGATCTAAACATATAATGAATAAATAAAACGCTTGAAAATTATTTTAATTTTTAGGAGAACATGGAGAAAAACGGGACAATTTTACTTTAGGATTTTTTTCCCTCATACTAAAATACTTTATATCCGCATTCAAGAATATAGGTGCCTCAAACAACTAATAATGTACACACACACAATTTCGCATTGCAAAAATGCCATGTTCTACTTTTTTTAATTTATTTCTGGAAAAAAGTTTTTCGTCCCGTTTTGCTTCTTACACGGGGCAAAACGGGACGCTTTGTTAAATAAAAAATAAAATGTATTATGAAAAAAATGTATTTTAAAAGACTAAAAATATAAGTAGCATAGTTACAAAAACTTGTGGCAACAAATTTTATTGTCCATTTTTTTATAAAAAAAATGACCATAATCAGGCATTAAAAAATACGCAGACATGAATTTCGTCTCCATCCTCATTGTCGAAACTTGCGCAAGACTGATGAGCCCAGTTGTCGCATAGACTGCATTGGACGCACTGTTCGATCGAAAAATGGTGAGAGTATAAACAATCGCGACCTTCGATTTCTGCATTCGGCAGAAATCGAAAGCAATGTGTGCTCTATTATATCTCGCACTGTGTCCCGTTTTACTCCTGCCCATTCTGCCCCCAAAGTACTTTCTCCAATATAACTCCCGAAAATCGCAATACTCGCAATACTCACAATCAAAACGCCTCGATGCAAAAGAAGGGCTATTAAGTAAACAACATGAGAAATCTCATGACATGAGAAATCTCGGAAACGACACAAAACGAAGATCCTACAATTTCCAGTAGATGGCGTGACACCACAGAGGAGATATAATCATTGTCCCTTTTTGCCCCTGTCGTCATTTTGCCCCATGTTCCCCTACATACTTTGGATTTATCATACCCAAGATATTAACAGGAGATTTACATATCTTGAGGCATCATAGTTATTAAAAAAGTAGGTGCATTGAATATGGTGGAAGTTGTTTCTTCTGTATAAACTATAAACACGTACATTATTTAAAAGCCTTGGCCAAAATCATATGTTCGAGCGTGAGTTTTGTCTGGTTAAACTAACATACATATGTGCTAAAGTATTTATGCAAAATAGACGCAAATCTTAATATTTTAAATGTTCAATGTAAGATGAGAGTCTTTGTGCCAAGATCTTCAAACTGTAGGAAATAAAAATAGTCTATAATTGACCAAGATATCCAATACAGGTCCGAAAATCTGTTTCCAATATAGCATTTTCGTGGATTCTACATTCTATAGCCCAGTGTTTTGAAATTTTTTGTTATACAATAATAATAATCTACGTATATGGAACACACTCTTAGTTTCTTTAGTTGTGTGAGTGACGCACAAAGCCATTTCACCTAGATCGTGCTAACAATCATCTACCAAATGGGTCGGAAGAGATTCAAGAGTGAATTTTCTATAAATGATAAAATATATTATAATATGCATTCAGTTTGATTGATACTGAAACATCAAGGTTACTTTTTAAGTAGATAATTTCGAGTTAATTACGAAATAATTTATGTATTAACAAAACTTTATTTATTGTAGTTATTTTGTGAATACCCTCATGTCCCAATTTTGTGCCGGCTTCGGGTTTGGTCGGCACAGAATAGGATCCTTTTTTCATGTAAACACTCAGGATATATAACCTCTAAACCCGGCACAGTATAGCACAGCTAGCGCCCAGAGAGGTGCGGTATAAAAAAACATCTGATACGATACTGACGATACAACATTGGTCAGCACAGAATCGGGACTTGAGTGTAGGGGAGAGTGAGGCTAAACCGACACCTTTTTTCAAGTCGTTTTTTAATTAAAAAAAAATTTGTTTGAAAAGGTATTAGGTAATGTTGGATCGAGAAATCATTTGGCTACAAAATGTTGCTTTTGATTTTGGAGTGCGATGCTTTGTTTATCAATTATTATAAAAAACAGTGAAGTTATGAAAAATCTGTCAAGCAAAAAATCGTGGGGCTAAGACGAAACTGTCCTGGGATTAAAACGACACTTGACTATAATGTTTGAAGAAAGAAAAGGACAAATTTTTTAAATTTGTAATATTCTGGACAACTAAATTCTCGATCCAAAAATACCTAATACGTTGTCCAAAAAAATTTGTTTACATTCTCTTCCTATAATGAGAAGGTATTAGTTTTATGTAAAATTGGACTTCGTCGGTTTTCATCAAATCTTCAAGTTTTGAGACCCCCTGAGTCAGAAAAATCGATTTTCACAAAGGTGTCTGTCTGCCTGCATGTATATGTCTGTATGTATATCGGTACAAATATTTTCCAAACCTAGGCGCGAGCGACTTTGAATATTTTCACAACCTTTCCAAACCTAGGCGCGAGCGACTTAGAATATTTTCCAAACCTAGGCGCGAGCGACTAAGAATATTTTCCAAACCTAGGCGCGAGCGACTTAGAATATTTTCACCCAGGGTGTTTTTTTTTAACTTAAGACAACGAAATATCTAAAAAAATACGCATCCTACGGAAAAAATGTCTGGAATAAAAACTTTTTATTTTCGAGGGGGAAAAAAGATTTGCTAAAATTTACCCCACCCCCACCCCCACAGGAGGCAGAGGTGGGGGTAACTTTGTAATTTAAAATGGCAACCCCAATCTTTTATCACAGATTCAGATTCTCCTTTACGAAATACGTAAGTTTTATTCGGAAAATTTGTTTCGATTTGCGATAGATGGCGCTGCAATTGCGAAAAATGAAATTGTTGACACTACTTTTAGCTCTACCCAGGAATAACGACGCGGACGTAGTAGTTGTCTATTCCCTTCGGGGTGCTTAATTTCGGTCAGTCCCCTTGCCTCTCACCATCCATCGGGGTGCTTGAACTTTTGGCAACGGGACAGTAAAAGTGATAAAACTGTCGAAAACCATTCCCGAATGCAGTTGGTTGACGACAGTCAATTTTGGATGTAGACATTACATACCATCGAGTCTCCACTGTCTACAATCCTCGACGTCATTCCGGCCGAGCGATAACCGCGTCTGTCCGTGCTTAAAGTTTATTCATGAGGAAGGTTGATTGTGTTCATTTGATTTGGGTGTGTTGGTTGCTTTCGTTTGGGTTATTGTTGTTGGTCACGTTCGTTTGAGTTGGTTTGGGTGTCGTTGTATTTCCTCATTACCTTACTTCATTACTTTTACAATGGAAATTCTATCTCAGCAACAGAATCTCACGCTTTATGCTCAACGCTTTCCAGAAAGTGTTCCTTCACGCGCTTCTTTTTACCGGGTTGTCCGAAACTTCATCACTGACGGAAGTGTACAACCGAAAAAAAGGAAGCGTCAAGTAACAGTTACTGGAGTTGATAATGAAATTGTAATTTTAGCTGCAGTCACTCATGACCCTCATGTTAGTACTCGACAACTAAGCCGCGATTCCGGAATGTCTCTATCCAGTGTTTGGAAGGTATTAAAACGTAATAATGATCATCCGTATCATATTTCACTGCATCAAGAACTTCATGGCAATGATTTTCAGAACCGAGTGACATTTTGTCAATGGGCGGTTCAGCAGATACCAGGAAACCCGAATTTCTTTTTTCTAGTACTCTTCACAGACGAGTCGTCTTTCACAAACCGTGGTAACGTTAATCGACACAACATGCATTATTGGAGTGTAGAAAATCCACATTGGTTGCGTGAAGTTGAGCATCAGCGTCCATGGTCCGTGAACGTTTGGTGTGGAATAATTGGAGATCAACTTATCGGTCCGTATTTTATTGATGGAAATTTGAACGGTGAAAAATATCGTAACTTTTTAGAAAATCAACTTCCAATATTGCTGGAGGACCTAAGCTTGGAAGTGCGACACAACGTGTGGTTTCAACATGACGGTTGTCCAGCACATTATGCGGCAATCGCGAGGGAAGTACTCAATCGCGAATTCAATGGACGATGGATCGGTAGAGGAGGTCCAGTAAATTGGCCTGCCAGATCGCCAGAACTTACGGCGCCGGATTTCTATTTGTGGGGTTATCTAAAGAATCGCGTGTATCAAGAAGTGCCCACAACTCGTGATAACATGATCGAGCGAATCAGGTCTGCTTGTGCACAAATATCACCAGACACAATTCGCAGTTGTGTGGAATCTTTCAAAGCTCGGATTAATAAGTGCATCGAAGTGCGAGGACACCATTTTGAGTACTTATTGTAAAATAATGAATCGAAATCAAGCATCCCTGTGGTGAGAGGCAAGGGGACTCACCGAAATCAAGCACCCCGATGGATGGTGAGAGGCAAGGGGACTCACCGAAAATAAGCACCCCGAAGGGAATAGACTACTACGTCCGCTTCGTTATTCCTGGGTATAGCTAAAAGTAGTGTCAAGAATTTCATTTCTCGCAATTGCAGCGCCATCTATCGCGAATCGAAACAAATTTTCCGAATAAAACTTACGTATTTCGTAAAGGAGAATCTGAATCTGTGATAAAAAATTGGGGTTGCCATTTGAAATTACAAAGTTACCCCCACCCCTGCCTCCTGTAGGGGTGGGGGTAGGGTAAATTTTAGCAAATCTTTTTTTCGCAAGTTTGAGCGCGCCTAGGGCGCGCGACTGTTGGATCTCGCGCTCCGCGCTCGATTATATATTCACCTCGCGCTGCGCGCTCGGGCGTATTTACATCGCGCTTTACGCTCGGCTGCTCTAGATTTCTGAACTTCGTGTTCGACTTCGATGAAAAGAAAAAGTTTGTTTGCAAATCTTATGAAATTATCAAAACCTCTACATATTAAGTGATTGTTAAATTTGTTTTTATTTTAGACTGAAAAGGAACTTTATTTACTCAAGGTTCTATCGACCTTAAGGAACACATTCTCATCCAGACACTCGCGCTTCGCGCTCGATATTTGATTTGAAAATCATTTGAACCTTGCGTTCCACGCTCGGTTCTGTGCACCGTATGATAGAAACAAAAAAGTTTGAGCGCACTTACGACGCGCGATTTGGTAAATACACTGAGCGCGCACTTTGTACTTCGTGTTATATGTTCTTCATATACAAATTACTAAATTTGTATTTGATTTCAAATGAAAAATAATTATATAATTTAGGCGACAAATTTTATCAGTTAAAATTTTATTTTAGCTTGTGCCGTTTTTCAAAAAAGTTAATTTTTTTCATTTTGAATATATTCTTACAACAAAAATTGATTACAAGTTTGTAAATCTTTTTTTAATGCACAATTTTTGTTCATTTATCTGTTTTCGTATCTTGCATTGTTTTTTCAAAAATTTGATTTTTTTTACGGTCAATGTTATTTTCACGAATAAAACAAAAACTACGCATCCTATCGAAACATGATTCACAACAAATTTGTACCTCCTTCTTGGATGAACAAATTTTGTTCATGTCATTTTTTTCGTAGCTCCTGTTATTCGTCTACAAATTTGATTTTTCTATTTTCAATGCTGTTTTTTACGAATAAAACAAAAACTACGCGTCATATCAAAAAGTGAATGATGAGAAATTTTTAGATCTTTTTTGGGTGCACAATTTTGGTAAAATGATCTTTTCTCGTATCTTGCATAGTTTCACGGCAAAATGGAATTTTTTATTTTTCATTATTTTTTTGTGCGATCAAAATTTGAATTTTTTATTTTTCAAAAAATTCAAAAAGTTGTTATGAAAATATTATAAGGTGTTCAAAAATCAACGTTTTTCTCCTCCTGACTTTTTTTCATATCGTGCGTTTTTCGGCCGAAAATGTTCATTTTGGTTTGTTTTTTGGAATTTTGAAAATCCTATAACTCCAGTAATTTTTTTTTATCACGAAAAGTCATTAGGATATTTTATTCGTAATTTTGCGTACTACTAATAACCGTACATAGAATTTTCAAATCTTCAAAAAAAGTGGTCTCAAAAATTTTCAAAATGTGCTCACTTTTTGAATTTTTATCCAAAATAGCTGGTTAACGAACTCGTTCTTTCTTTTTAGGCCATAAAAAAGTGTGCCAAAGCTTAATCAAATCTGATCATTTTTTCGAAAGTTATCGTGGCTACAGACAGACAGACAGACTACAGACAGACAGACACCTTAATAAAAATCGTTTTTTCTGACTCAGGAGGTCTCAAAACGTGGAGATTTGATGAAAACCGACTATGCCAAATTTTACATAAAACCAATACCTTCTCATTAGAATGAGAATGTAAAAACACCCTGTATATGTCTGTATCCTGTATAATGATGACATACTCGGTGTCAATTTTCCACAAGCGTCGGAAAAAACTTTTGACTTCCGAAAACACTTTTTATGTCGTAAAATGTGCCATGTCATGCAGAATGCCACGAAACTCTGTCGATAAAGAAAGGTCATTAGGGCCTACTTTTATTAAAAAAACCAAGTTCATACGGTTTATACTTTTCTTTAAAAAAGCAAGTGTCGGCTTAGCCACACTGTCCCTTATAATCCTTTGCAATAGCGTTAATCGAAACACATATTGAATAAATAAAACGTTTGAAAATTATTTTTATTTTTACATACTTTGCATTTATTATACCCAAGATTTTAACGGAAGATTTACATATCTTGAAGCATCATCATTATTAAAAAAAAGCGTGTGCATTGCATATGGTGGAAGCTGCTCATTTTGAATAAACACTAAATATGTAAATTATTCAAAAGCCTTCGCCCAATATTATATGTTCGAGCGTTAGTATAGTCTCGTTAATCTAACATACATATGTGATGAAGTATTTATGCAGTATAGACGCAAATTTTAATCATATAAATCTTCCATTAAGACAAGATCTTCAAACTGAAGGAAATGAAAATAGATAATAATTGACCAGGATATCCAATAAAAGTCCAAAAAATATGTTTCCAATATAAGCTTTTCATTCTTGCTACATCCTATATCCCAATGTTTTGTAATTCCTTCTTATATAATAATAATATGCGTATATGGAACGCATTCTTAGTTTATTTAGTTGTGTGAGTGACGCACAAATCCAATTCACCTAGATTGTGCTGTCAATCAGCTACCGAATAAGTCGGAAGAGATTTGAAGAGTGAATTTTATATAATTGATAAAATATATAATAATATGCAGTTAGTTTGGTTGATACTGAAACAATAAGGTTACTCATCAAGCAGATAATTTCGAGTTTTTTTTCGAAATACTTTATGTGCTTAAAAAACTTTATTTATTGTAATTATTTGGAGAATAAATATAAATTTTGTTTTATGTAAGCAAATAGAGATTAAAAACTTGTAGTCAAGGTCGTAGCTATACCAACATTTCGTTTTGGGTTTAGCTTAGTTGAAAGCAAAATGTAAAAAAATCTTATATTTTCACACTGATGACTAAGCAGTTCTAAATAATCTTCTTCCCACTGCCTTTTAAACGAATTATTTGTAAAAAGTATCTGCAATTAAATTTTAAGTTCTTTGCTTTTGTCTTAAATCATCACCTTTCAGCTTGGATTAAATATCTGTCCAAAAGTCTATTATTTGTATTCATTTTACTTCAAAACTGAAAATTTAAATCCGTGAAATCTTTCATTTGTTACGAATTTTGATTACAAGTTATAACATTTTTCTAAAGTCTTCTCTCAATCAGAGGCACTTCTTATGAAAGAACCTTTTGTGAAAATATTTGTCTAATTGTGTAAAAAAGGAGGAAATATTATTCTCAAAGCAATATAAATATTGTGCGCGGTTTGAGACTTGTGCGAAAAACCCTATTTTTTACAAGTCCTGCTTTTTGTAACTAGCTTAATTTTGTAAAAACCTGACTGATTTACTGAAACTTCATACTTTTGTGAACATTTAGTGAAAGTCGCACATTTAAAAAACAATTAGTCTATCAAATATTAAAGGATTTGTCACTCATCGAAATAATACCTGACTCAGCCATGATGAGAAACATCAGAGTTGACAAACAATACGAAAATAATTGTTTTGTTTTTGTCTAATTGTGCTGTCACTTGCGATAATTTGGATTCAAACCTTCACTTCTTAGTTTAACTTAACATTCCACAAAATGTGGGTTTTATATATTTCCGGGAAAAACAATACCCCTGTTCCGGATTAGGTTCGCTTCCCCAATTTTGGTTTTAATTTTCATACTGATTTTCGAATCAAATATATAAAATATAAATTATTAATTTTATTCAAATCGTAATATACGAGTTAAATGAATGAAATTTTGTATTCTTTTAAAAATTATTTTTATTATTTTCAAATGAGGATCATACAATTTTCTCCTTAATGAACAAAGATTTTTGTGATAACATATTTGCATTCTATAGGATTTTTTTCTTAATCTTCATCTATTGTGGACGATTGTAAAAAAGTTTACCATTGTAAGTAGACATTTGAATTTTTGAAACAAAAAAAATGTCCAAACTCCCCAAAATATCTATTTTTTTTTAAATTAAGCTTAACCAATAGAGAAGAAAAATATCAGTCTAAGAGGTCAAGGAATGTATTCGTGATGCATATGAATTTTATACGTTGTTAGAGGTCGCGTGACAAGACATGTGCTTATTAAAAAAAAATATCAAAATTTGTTTTCAAATGTATGTAGAACAGATAAAGATATTTAAAAATTCGGGAGAAATGAATATTTTCACAATTTATTTTATTTTGACTTCAACTTTTCAAAATATCCTCTCATTTTATAGTAGGATAAATTAATTACTGGATCTTAAAAAAAATATTACGCAAAAATAGCGTATTTACTGCATTAACCAGCATCATGAACAGCTTGAATAATTATGTTCAACTTTTATCCTAAAATTGCAACGCAGCGTGACTAGACAAAAAACTTCTTGTAAAGACTTTGAAGTGACTTTCAAAGTCTTTAACTCTTTAAAGGTTGAAATTTACTCCGATTTTTAACTTTTGCGAATCAATATAAGTTATATCTGTGAATTTAAAATATTTAGAAAAATGGTTTCAATATTATTTAGCAATTTTTCATTTTGAATTTACAGCGTGGTACAAGTACGTCACATGCCATTTCGCGCATTTAGTGTTTATAATTGTAAATGAAGTGTTCCAAAATTTAAAAACTTTATTAAATTGTGCTTTGATATATATGCACTTTACTGGGATAATTTAGAAAAAATTTAATATTAAAAGGAGAAGAGGAAAACGACTTGGACTTAAAGTGGTGAACTTTTTGGCAATCACGCTGATATTAAAGATCTCAGTAAAGTGTATTAATCCATTTTTTATTAATAAGCAAAGTTACTTTAAATTCCTTGGTGAAATTAGTTTTTAATAATGACGCTTTTATATAGATTTTTACCAACTTTACCATACGTTTCCACAGGTAGATCTTTAATACCAATAAATCGAGGGTAAATTATTATAAACTATAATTTAAAAGTAACTATGTATTATTATGATTAGAAGCTCATTTTTATCTCAGGGTTAAGATGATTACAACCCAATATGTCGAAGAAATTTTTGTTAGGGTTGGATTTTTTAAATAGTCTGCACGGTGCTGTCACGGTATATATCATCAGTCACGGACGCATTTTTGTAATGCAATCAAGTGATCTGATAAGAGCAGTATGCCTAATTTGGCATATTGGTCAAAGCTTGGTATTTTAACCCACCATCCATGGAATGGGTTGCAGCCAAGTGCATGATGAGGGGACCTACAGCTCAAGGTGAGGTCCAAATCACCAGAACCTCGGTAAAAGTACATAGAAAAATGTCCAGAGATACCGGCACAGGAATCGAACCCTGGATCTCTAACGTGAGTTACGAGTGCCTAACTAGGCTCTGCCACCGAAGCTCATATTATTATTATTTTTTCACTTATTCTTTCTTGAACCAGGGTTTTCATCATCAGACACGGACTAAATGAAAAGACCGATGAGATTAGGATTTTGTGAATTAATTTAAAACGGTGGTTAAAATCTCTTGCGACGATGTTGTAGTGGGCACCAAATTAGGAGTATAGTTTAAGTTTGGAATCGCCTTTGGATGCTTTCTTAGAGCTACCACCTGCGACTCCACAGGTTTCTAGTCGCCTAATTCCTGATGGTCTAGGAAGTTTCTTACAATGCGACAGGTGTTTAAGAAAACCGCTTTTTGAACTGCTGCCAGTACCCTTTTGACTCCTCAATGATAATGATGTTTAGTGCATCTTCCGTGCGCATTGCCTGGAGTCGAAATCACAATAGGATGAATAGATGCATGTTTCACATTCGTCCATATTAACTTTACTTTATGCCTTAGCTCGCTATACTTATGGATCTTAGTTGTATAGGTTTCCTGCAAATTCCGGTTGAGTGGACAAGCAATATCGATGATGTAGACTCTTCCGCCTATTTTTCTTACGCATCATGATGTCGGATCGATTCGCTCGGTTATAATGATCCTTCTGAATAGTAACATCCCAATATAAGATGTAATCTTTGTTTTATAAAACGAACACTAGAATTTACCTATAGAAAGGCAGTTATTCTGTTGAGGGTCCTAGGTTTAGGGCAAGTTGTTGATGTATAATGCCCGCCACATCATTATGTCTGTGCGTGTATTTTCATTGAGCCATTACGCGACAACCATCAATAATGTTCTTGATGGATCCTTTGGTATCTCCACATAATCGGCACCGGTCAACCACATCTTGATGTAACAGATGCTTGCGATAATTTCTGGCTTTGACAACGCTGTGCTGAATCGCAATGACGAATCCTTCCATTTATGGAAACGGGACGCCCTTCTCCAGCCAAATATTGGTTGTCTCACTATCCACTTCATGTTGATCTAACAATTTGTGGTGCTATCGTGGATGGCTTTTTGTCTCTATTGTGTTCCTTATTCCTCTTAGGATTTTGGCCTGATATTCAAGGCCTCCTCTAAAGACAAATTCAAGGGCATGTAAGCGAGATCCTCTTTACAGATACTGTTGTAAAATGCAACATCTCGCTTGCTATTAAAATAGTCTCACCACTGTATAACTGGTGACTTACACAATTTCTTCGACATTCACGAGGCCCCTAACCCCTCTATGTTGTGTTAAAACTACCCTTTCCATCACCGAATAACTGTGGTGCATTTGGTTCTTCGTCATTTCGACAGGCCATTGGTCGAAATTCAGATGGATTTTGAGAGTCTGGGTCTTTAGGCAACATATACGTAGTACCTTTGAGCATAAAGCCTGGCATCAGATCTCGGTGTTCGATGATATTCTGAAAACACCTTGCCAACGGAGGACGCATACACGCCAGGTACTTTCACCAAAAATTATGCACCATGTCCGGACCTGGAGCTTCCCAGTTACTTGCCCTTTTCAAAACCGCTGAAACATTTGAATATGCAATGTTAGTAAGCTCTATTTCAGGGTTACACTCTAGAACCTTCTTTCAGCTGCCTGAAAGACTCGCCTTTGCTGTCTTCTTGCACTACACCTATGGTACCAACGCAGTCTAGCTGTAAAAACAGCAAGTCTCGGCCACTGGGAGTCTATAATCTTATTCAACATTGCTGATGTCAATGCCTTGATGTTCCGACGGTAGATGATTTATGTAACATCGTATACCAGCTTTCTGGATCAAATTCCTCTCTTATATTGAGTCAACCAGGTCAATTGGCTCCTTACTTTGCTGACATCCGCATCCAATCTGATTTTTGATGGCGCATCTAGTTACATTCCTGGGGTGAAGACTGCATTTGTAGACCTACTTCTGCGGTCCAACGTTTCAACAGCTGTCGTAGTTGCACAATACACAAGAGTTTGCACTTTTAAGGCAGTTAGTGTTGCGTTCGAATGCATAGCTAAAACCTTGTTGTTTATGTGTTCTATTAATGCGACGAGGTTCTTTCTGATGTACATATTAGGCAGAGAATGCCTTTGTGTTGGTTCTACATGTCTGAACTGTAGCAAATAACGACCAAAATTCCTTTCAAGGTGCTGCAACTTTTATGGGATTTTGCTGTTTACACCAACGGAAACGTTAATGTTCAGCTGTGGTTCTAGTGGGTCCGGTACTTGATCTCCATTATCCCTAGCACTTATATCTTTAGCTTTAATCATGTCTTCGATATCTACAACTTCCAGAGGGATATTATCAATAGGAGGCTGTTGTTTTAATTCCATTTTGATGGCAGCTATTTCAACAGCCGGAACAAATCTGTTTACAGATATCGAGCCATTGTGGCCTCCTAAATTCTGCTCATTTATTCTTATGGCTAGCTCTGGGTACTTCAGTAATAAGAGTCGATAGTGTTCTCTTATCGCATTTTGCCTACTTTTCTCTGCCAGAAAATAAAGGCGCATTACATCTCTGTACATATGTTGCCATTCCAATAGTCTTATTGGTTGCTGAGCCTCTGCTTCTGCCTCTAGTTGAATCAGGCCATCTGCCTCTGGAAGCGGTGATGGTATTGTATTAGCGTGAGGTTGCGAAGGAACATCAATAGTATGATTATATTTTATTCCTTCAAGAAATGCCGCTTGATCTTGCGGTGCAGCTTCCTGTAGCTGATGTTCATTATCGTCATTTTTCCACGCCAAATCAACCTGTCGTTTAACCTTTATTGCACGGTCTTCTGAGATGAGTAGATTATCCTGATGTCCTTCACCTTAGCGATGAGATCTCTGAGTGAGACTTTCTTTATATGAGGATACTTTGCAGCAAACTTCGTGCTAAATTTGTATCCCTTTTCGCTTTAAGCTTCAAACTTTTCACGTTTATAATAGAGACATCTAGAGCAAGAGTCGAAAAATTATCATTGTCCAGGAAAAGTACAACCGAAAAGCAGTTGGAGCAAGAAAAAGACAAGTTTTGTTCCGCTGTAAAGACGAACAGATTGAAGTTGGAGGAAAAGAGCGACAACGGAGTCGCTCTTTTCCTCCAAGTTTGTTGCGTTTGTCTCTTCCGCGGAGCAAAACTTGTCTGTTTTGTGCTCCAACTATTTCGATTTCTATCTATTTACGAAGGTTTCTCATTCGCAGGATATTTTAGGAGTCTTTAAATACCTTTACAGAATCGATGAGTTGTAGTAAGTTTATGTATCGGTTTGATAATTTCTAGGTCTTATAAATTCATGTTTCAATCAATGCAAATGTTTCTCTAACCTTGCTTTCGAATTGTGTATTAGTGATACAATTTCAGAAACTTCACAGGATTTTTTAAAAGTTGGGAAAACGTCTATGAGACTTTTCCGTCAGTCTATACATTTTTTTCACGAAGGATTTAATAATTATTCAGAAAAATTCGTGTTTCAGCGAGGTTTTAAGATTTCTTATCATGATATACTTAGGTGAAAGAATTTTTTGTTACTGTAAAAATTTCGATAAGAAAATTTTCGACATTTTTTTTTTCTCACAGTTATAGGCTTCAATAAAAAAACTAAATTTGTCATTGTGAAACTGTCGGTAGCAAAATTAAAAAAAAAAATTTCGAGACAAATTTTTTTCCCCCACAGCGTTATAGGCTTCAATAAAAAAAAAATTTGTTATTGTAAAAATTGCGACGGCAAAATTTTGAAAAAAAAAATTTCATGAAAATTTTTTTTTCCTGAGAGCGTTATAGGTTTCAATAAAACAACTACAATTGTTACTGTAAACGTTTCAATAGCAAAATAAAAAAATAAAATTTCGATAAATTTTTTTCCCCCGCAGCGTTATAGGCTTCAATAAAAACAACTAATTTTGTTATTGTAAAAATGTCGATAGGAAATTTTTAGAACAAAATTTTCGAGAAAAATTGTTTTTCCCACAGCGTTAAGGCTTCAATAAAAAGCAACTAAATTTGTTATTGTGAAAATTTCGATAGCAAAATTTCTTTTCCTGCAGAGTTATAGGCTTCAATAAAAACAACTAATTTTGTAATTGTAAAAATTTCGATAGGAAAATTTTGGAAAAAAATGATCGAAATTTTTTTTCCCCCACCACGTTACAGGCTTCAATAAAAACAACTAAATTTGTTATTGTAAAAATTTCAATCAGGAAATTTTTTTTTCCCACAGCGTTAGGGCTTCAATAAAAACAACTAAATTTGTTATTGTGAAAATTTCGATAGCAAAATGGAAAAAAAGAATTCGCGTGAAATTTCTTTTTTCCCGCAGCGTTATAGGCTTCAATAAAAACAACTAATTTTGTTATTGTAAAAGTTTCGATAAGAACATTTTTTTTCCCACAGCATTAAGGCTTCAATAAAAACAGCTAAATTTGTTATTTTAAAGATTTCGATAGCAAAATTAAAAAAAAAAAATTTTCTTACAAATTTTTTTTTCATCACGTTATAGGCTTCAATAAAAACAACTACATTTATTAATGTAAAAATTTCGATGGGAAAATTATGGAAAAAAAATTTTCCAGGAAAATTTGAAGCCTATAACGCTGTGGGGGGAAAATGTTCTCGAGAATTCTTTTTTTTTCAAAATTTTGTTATTGATATTTTTACAATAACAAATATAGTTTTTACTGACGCCTAAACGCAGTGGAGAAAAAAAATTTTTCGAACATTTTTTTTTTTCCAAATTTTGCTATTGAAATTTTTACAATAACAAATTTAGTTGTTTTTATTGAAACCTATAACGCTCTCAGGAAAAAAAAAATTCTCTCGAAAATTTTTTTTCAAAATTTTCTTATCGAAATTTTTACAATAACAAATTTAGGTGTTTTTATTGAAGCCTGTAACGCTGTGAGGAAGAAAACATTTTTCTCGAAATTTTTTTTTTCAATATTTCGCTATCGAAATTTTTACAATAACAAATTTAGTTTTTTTATTGAAGCCTATAACGATGTGGAAGGAAAAAAATTTTTTTCAAAAATTTTATATATAGAAATTTTTACAGTAACAAAAAATTCTTTTACCTAAGTATATCGTGATAAGAAATCTTGAAACCTCGCTGAAACACAATTTTTTCTGAATAATTATCAAATCCTTCGTGAAAAAAAATGTATAGACTGACGGAAAAGTGTCGTAGACGTTTTCACAACGTTTAAAAAATCCTGTGAAGTTTCTGAAATTGTATCACTAATAAACAATTCAAAAGCAAAGTTAGAGAAACATTTGCATTAATTAAAGCATGAATTTAAAAGACCTAGAGCTTATCAATCCGATACATAAACTTACTGCAACTCATCGATTCTGTACAGGTATTTAAAGACTCCCAAAATATCATGCGAATGGTTGAGAATGAATGAAAACCCTTCGTGAATAGATAGAAATCGAAATAGTTGGAGCAAGAAAAAGACAAGTTTTGCTCCGCGGAATTTTCGATCGTACTTTTCCTGCACAATGATAATTTTTCAACTCTTGCTCTAGGTGCCTCAGAAACGAACCCATTCCTCTTTCATTGTGGTATTCCAGTTGATGCTCTCTCACAGTATTTCTGTTGCGGTGGTTGGCTGCAAATCGCTAAGCCTGGTAAAAGCATTCTCAGCAGGCACAGTTGATGTTTTACTATTTACCGTTTGCCGTAGATGTTCTTGCTGGCCAACTGTTTGATTTGTGTGATCTGCCTTACCATCTCGCAGCTCACCATCAAAACCATACTGCATACCCATCTTTGCACGTGCACCGTTGGCACACTCCCAACTGTGCACATCGACATTTAGACGTGCACAGATTGTACCCTACTAACGGTTCACGTGCACAGATAGAATACTCCCGACTATTCACGTGCACAGATAGTACCCTTGTAACTATGCACGTCTCAATTACTGCAATCAGATTCTCAACTTACATGTCAAGGTGCACAAATGGGATAGCTCCAACTGCGCACGTCTCAATTAATACGATTAGATTTTTTGCCTACAAGTCCACGTACACTAGGGTGGTCGCGCCAAGACCATGAAGTTTCCTATTGATTTACCATGAGAAAAAGTCAGCTTTCTGTAAATCTAATATTTAAACGCTATAATATGTCACAAATAATTCCATGTTTTAGTATATTGTTCAGAATTTGTCAGAGAATAAGAATCAACTTAAGCCATTACTAACAACGGGCGCAGTACTGCGCCTGTAATGGCTAGCTACAGCTGACTGACCAGTACGGGCATAGTACTGGTTAAAACCCAGGCATAGTACTGCGCCAGTGCTGGAAAACAAACAAATAAGCGCTGGCCCTATGCTAGTAGAACTCTGGCCTAATGCATGACGGCCAACCCGTTTCTTACGGAGTTAGGCCAATCTTCGGTTCAATACTGGCACTTTACAGGCCCAGAAAAAAACGCTAACAATGGCCAGCCTTTATTTGCCAAAGTTAAGACAAGCGTCGGCTGCATATTGGCGCAATACGGGCAATGTTCACCCCGCTAGCAGCGGCCAACCCTTATCTCCCGCATTTATGCCAAGCGTCGGTTCAATACTGGCAGAACTCTGGCCTAATGCATGACAGCCAACCCGTTTCTCACGGAGTTACGCCAATCGTCGGTTCAATACTGGCACTTTACGGGCCCAGTCAAAAAATGTGACAATGGCCACAGGTGGAATTTTCCGTACTCCACCGAAGTTCAAAAACCGGCGCAGTACTGGCCCAGTACTGGTCACCAGTACAGATAATCGGCCATTCGCCCAGTACTGGCTAACGGCTGGCTCCACGATCGGCGCAGTAATATGACGACAGTATAAATATTTAGAATTATATTGAAATACTTTTAAAAATATGTTTCATGTGTTCTAAAATGTCTAAAAACTATAAATACAACTGTCGCGAAAACAACTTTTTTCCTGTTTTTTTTTAAGAAAAAAATTCTAAATTCCATCTTTATGTGAAGTTGTAAATGTACAGAAAAAAATACATTTTATGTCAATCTTAAACAGTGTAAAATGGTATAAAACACCTAAAAACCAAACCTTACACGAAAGTTTAAAAAAATTTGTTATTAAAAAATTGTCAAAGTTCACGATCAAATTTCTAAGTTCCGTCGTTACAAATTTTAAATGTTCATAAAAAATCACATTTCCTGTCATTGTAGAAAGTTGTAAAGTAGTCTAAAACGCCAAAAAACGGAATATTACAAGAAGAAAAATTGTAATCGATTTAAATTATTTATTTAAAAATTATTTTATTGATATTCCTATTAACAGTTCGTATATTTTACATTTACATATCGTCGTATGATTATAAATATTTCATTAAAAAAAAAAGAGTTTAAAATTTGGTGTTTCAACTTTTTTGAGCTGTACCTTATGAGGATGGCTTTTTCATCGAGTTTCAACTAGTAGGTTTAGCGCAATGGTTAAGACTCCCGACTGCTAGGCGAAAGATTTAGATATAGATGTAGGTTCGATACCCCTTAGCGTTAGAAATTTTATTTGTAATATAATATTTAGAAATGTAATATATGTATTCACTCTACACAGGACCATTAATATTCAAAGTTTATTCAAAATTAAACAAAATGTTTTAATGAAATTTCAATTTTACCAGTAGCACGCCAGTACCATCGGTATGTACTGTCCCAATACTACAGATCAGTACAGAACTTAATTATCATTAGGCCTTTTACCAGTACCGCGCCAGGAAAAAACGGTATGTACTGGCCCAGTATTGTGAGGTAGTACAGAACTTATTTATCATTAGGGATTTCACCAGTACCGCCCCAGTACCGCACTCTGACCGGCGGTATTGGCGCGGTACTCCGCCAGTGGTAAATTTCCCCATGGGTACTTGCTTTAAAAAAATACATATTTAAAAAAAAAAAAAATTATTTTATATTAGCGTGAATAATTTATTTGCACCACTAATTCTATGACGTGTGGGTTATACGGAAGAAACAGAATCAATTCTTAACACTAGCCATCGATATTTTCCGTTTTCGCATCAATTTGAAACTCGGTGCGACAAGTATATCACGCCTTCCTGAAGCAATGCGTAATTTTTGGTTTAAAATATTACCAATAATCGATACACGGTGTTATCTAGTATGGAATGAAATAAAAAGTCATTTTTAACACATATAGTCGCAAATGGACGAGACCCTTTTCTTAAAATGGTTGGGAAACAAGAAGAAGTGGGCAAAGGAGCGTTGCTGTACAAAGCAGCGGAGGAGGTTGCTGAAACACTTGTTCTTGACTTCAATATCAGGGGTGAGCAAAATGCATCAAACATTATTCATCTCGAGTGCTCATTCCTGAAAGCTCGGATCAAAAAAGCATAGTAGAAAAACTTCCGCGAACAGCTACTCGACGAGAGTATGTGCGGCATCTTCCACAAAAACGTGAAGGATCAGTCGGTGTCGTATGAGCTATCGTGTGCTGTCCTTAAAACCCCCGGATTGAAGTCGGGCACGAAGGGTTTCATTTTGACATATCAAGACGGTGTCGTTTCCACTTTAGCATACCATCGCCACATTTTGAGCTATGATATTCCCGATGATAGCTGCAGAGCGTGTCATGCACACCCCGAGCATCTAGGACACATACTATCTTGTCGTCTAAATCATGCGGAAACGACCTACATCCAAAGGCACAATGCGGCACTCAGAGTGCTTTATTACAATCTCTGTCACTCTGACGGCATGAGCCCTAATACCGCGCCGCTAAACGGTCCTAGAGAAAAAGAGTCAATTGTTCAAAATGAGAAGTCCCGCATATACTGGAAATTCATATTCTGGACAATTGTTTCTGTTGCGCACTCGAGGCCTGACATAGTTCTCCATGACTCCGAGAAACAAACCATGTTCGTTATCGAATTTTCGGCACCAGCTGACAACAACGTCATAGCCAAGGAGAAAGAAAAGAAAGAGAGGTATAAAAACCTTATAAAGGAGTTGCGACGGTTATACCCGGAATATTCTGTTAAGCTAATCGTCTTGATCATCGGCGCTCTTGGAGGTGCCAAGGTTTCACTGGTTAATAGCCCGAAAAGGATTCCTGCGTGTCAAGAAATTGCTGAGACACTTGCGGGGGAAATGCAGAAGGCGATCGTCCTTGGATTGCTCCGTGTCCTCAGGATGCACGAGACTTTTGCCGGATCGTCGCATTGAATTTGTCTCAGACTGTAACTACCTATCTCACGGTCGTGAGACGTGGTTACAGCTGAAATTTTACCGCGATTTCGCTGGGAGCGGGTGCAATTTTTCAGATTAGCACCCGCTCCCGGCGAAATCCTGCGGTTGTCCTTATGACAAACTTTTAACTATATATATTCGATTTCGCTTTCGATTCCTTTGGAATAGAACTGAAGGGCCTATGACAAAGCCACCGAACGCGTCCTCGGGTTGCGGATAGAGGGTCTCTGTACTAAGGGTTTCTGCTGAATATGGTTACAATAATTAATATGCAGTCGCGGACAACTGTCCAGGGATGATCCTGAAGGAAAAATCCCTAAGCGGAGGCGAAACAACCGTGCCGAAAGCTGAATGGCACCTGAGTGAGGTGTCTCAAACGTTGACTCTGGGATACTAGGTGACCTCTCAGATTATACAGCCTTATCCTTGCATGCGGGGTTCTACAAGGATGGACGAATTCTTTCTCTAGCTGCTCGTGGGAACAACAATGACACCACTGAAACACCAAAAAGTTGTAGATGCGGTTCAAAACGATCGAATGCGCAGAGCACCCGACAATCGGTCGGCAGACAATGCCGATCATCCTAGAGTTCGGGGTGCTGCAAATAATTTAGATGGAAACACGACGACGAACCGGCGAAACGCCTACATTGAGTGGACGGATCAACTCAAGGATGACTTGCTAGACTGCTACGATGCCAGCATTATCCCTGTTCACCGGGGCTTTATGGCGCGTATGTACACTTTGTAGTGACAGAAACACCCAGAGCTTCAGCACGTTTCGATTAAATCATTGCGAAATCAACGTGCTCACCTCTGGAAAAATGGATATGTACGCGGAGCGCTTCCCCAACCGCTGCTTAATCAAGCTGCAGACGAAGATGAGGAAGCGACATTATGACCAACCGCGGAAAGCAGGCACCTTCTGAGAGATGATCGCGATTTCAGGACAAGGAGGAACATTAACATGCAAGTTCCTCCTAAGCCCCAAGATCTGGCTGAAATGGATGCCTCTCTTCGTGCAGATATCTGGCAAGAGTGCGACCTCTGCATCATCAATTGCTCAGTTTATGGTGCTGTGAGAGCTTCGGCTGATTCAAATGGAAGGTTAAAACCGACGACGGATCAAAAGACCAAAAGACGCTTGCATCAACTGAACGAGAAGATTGGATGAGCAAGGCAGAATGCGTCCCGTGTTCAATGTGTGATTGACTACATAACATCTGGTAGACCGTTCACGGAAAGGGTTCGAAAGTTCGCCCCAGAACTGAGGATCTTGAATCACACACTGAACAAGTCAAAGCTGCTGACAATCAAGCAGCATATTGTTGACAAAATACGGCTGTTATCTGACGCAAGGAGGAGAATGCAGAAGATAGCGAGGTGGATCAGGGAGAATGAAACAGTTTCTCGCTGACCCATCGCGCCTCTTCAGCGATCTCCCTCTTTCTGTCCAAAAAATCACCCAAGCCCAAGGAGGTAGAGACTTTTTGGAGAGAGATATACAAGATGCCGAAAACACTGAAGTTGAAAGAAGATACTGACAATATCATCCGCTTCAAGGAGTTTTGCGACAATCTCATAAATCTGAAGAGGAATGTCCCGCATTTGGCCCGCATATTCACCTCACATTTGAAGTCGGAGACGCCCATTTCGCAGTGGCCTGACTACTACCGGAAAGCTTTCGATTCAACCTCTCATAGAATTATCATCTGCCTATGGTAAAGCTTGAAGGTGCATCCACACATAGTGAGATGCATAGAGAGATTGATACCTCTTTGGAAAACTAGATTTACTATATTATCTAGAAACTATCGTGTTACAACGAATAACGTCACCTTCCAGAGGGGCATCTTTCAGGGTGATATCATGAGCACTTTGCTTTTTTGCATCACACTTCTGCCTCTATCTCTCGCACTACGAAATTCTTCTGGATACCTCTGTAGCGACACTAATCAGCGCGAGCCTAAGGTCACTCATGTATCTTATATGGATGATCTGAAGATCTATGCCTCTGATATAAGCAAACTTCAAACTGCTATAAACATCGTCAATAAGTACACAGGAGAGCTTAAGATGGACTTTGGATTGGACAAGTGGGCTAAAATTAATCTGAAGAAAGGAAAGATTACTGGTGTTCCGAAGGACCCTGAGCTTGTGGATATAAGTATTATTAGACATCTTCATACTGGAGAGACCCATGCATACCTGGGCGTGCCTCAGAGCCGCATTCAGGACGTAACATCAGTGAAGGAGTCTCTTCGAAGCAGATACCAGCATCTTCTTCGACAGATTTGGTCTTCCAGTCTGTCGGCGTTGAAAAAAGTATCCACGACTAACATGATTGCCGTCCCGGTTCTACTCTACTCGTTTGTGGTGGTTCAATGGACGAAGAACGAGCTTACAGCCCTTGATATCACCACACGTAAGGTCATGCATATGCATAAAAGCTTGCATATCAATTCGTCAGATCCGCGATTATACATTTCACGCCGTGAAGGCGGACGCGAACTTCTGAATCTCCAGTGTCTTCATGACCGAATTGTTCTAAGTACAGCTTAATTTGTTGCGAATGCCAGAGATCCTCTCCTAAAAATGATCAGGAATCACGATATGATTGGCGAAGGAGCGTTCCTTTACAAAGCCGCGGAGCAAGCGGCCGAGACCCTTAGCCTGAATTTTAACACCAGAAGTGAGGAAAGTACATTACTCCATCTAGATTATAGCTTCACTTCTAAAAGGCAAAGTGAAGAATGCAGAGGTTCAAAAATTTCACCGAAATGTAGAAAAATATTCCTTGTCGAAGTAGCAAACTTTTGCTTCCCTCAGATCATCCGGGCTTAATTCAGGTACAGAGGGTTTTATTTTCGCATACCAG
Source organism: Andricus curvator (assembly GCA_932195095.1). Classification (NCBI taxonomy): domain Eukaryota; kingdom Metazoa; phylum Arthropoda; class Insecta; order Hymenoptera; family Cynipidae; genus Andricus; species Andricus curvator. The sequence continues at coordinate 164,134 of CAKNYM010049759.1, forward strand.
GACGGTGTTATTTCCACCTCAGCATACCGTGACAGAATTTTATGTCAAGAAGTTCCCAGCGATAGGTGGTGCAGAGCGTGTCATGCACACGCTGAGTACCTAGAACACATACTATCGGGGTATCTCACCCGCGCAGGAACCACGGATATCTACAGACATAATGCGGCCCTAAGAGTGCTTTATTACCATCTTTTTCGCTCTTACGGTGTTGGCCGCGACCCTGCCCTGCCAAACGCTCCAAGGGAGATAGAGGGAATTGTCCAAAACGAGAAGTGCCAAATTTTCTGGAACTACGATTTTCGGACAGCAGTCTCCGTTGCACACTCGAGACCTGACATCTTTCTCCAAGACTTTGAGAAACGAACTATATTCGTGATCGAATTCTCGGCTCCGTCCGAATACAACATCACTTCGAAGGAGAAAGAAAAGAAGGAGAGGTATCAAGACCTTAGAAGGGAGCTGAAACGCCTGTACCCAAAATATTCGGTACAAATAATTGTCCTTGTGATAGGTGCTCTCGGAGCTGCGAAACTATCACTGGTTCGTAACCTTAAAGGCATACCCGCGTGCCAAAAATATGCCAAGGCACTTGCGAGATGGATGCAGAAAACTGTCATGCTTGGGTCGCTTCGTGTCCTCAAGACACGCGAGGGTTTCGCCAGCCTGTCGTTGTGATTTCATCGTGCCCTGTGACCACCCATTTCACGATTGTGAGACGTGGGCATGAGTGTGATTTACCGCGGTTCTACTGGGAGCCGGTGTCCGTTTTAGATGGAAGTTGCTCTCAGTGGCACCCTGCAGTGGTTGTTTAACCTTTTTTTCAATTATATATATTTATTTATTTATATACCTTATAAGGGAGTTGCGACGGTTATACCCGGAATATTCTGTGCAGCTAGTCTGCCCTACAACGGAAAAACATAGTTAAGCGACATTTTTTCGAAAAATGAGTTTCTTATATCAGTGGAATCGTGAGAGTAAGCTGCGTCTGACTATCGTGGTTTAAATTAAAATTTTTAATTATTTATAATAAAAAATCAATGTTTGAAATTTCGAATATTGAGCAAATTGACCAAATGCAATGGAAAAATATATGGAAAGTACTTTGCGGTGCCTGAAATTTGTAAGAGAAGTCGAATACGTCACGAAATACAAGGGAAGAATATACGCAAAGAACTTTGCGGATCTTTTGTTTGGAAAAAGCAGTCGAGCACGCTTCTTATTACGAAATAAAAATTTCGCATGTGCTGTACGTAAAGTCTCAAGTTGTAAATGTGTCGAGTGGAGCAAAGATGTCCAAGCGAAGAAATCCGCAAGCGACATCGGCTAAATTCGACAAGCAGACGATCATTCGGAATAGTTCGAAGGCGCTGCACAACTTCATCTCCAATGGTCACGAGGCCGCGACCTGATGAAATTGAAAAAAAAAAATCTTGTAACTTTTTTGAGATTTATCGAGAACTCTTGGGGCCTCAGGCTATGTACTGCTATGCTATTTGTTTCTGAACTCTTTAATAATTCAAAAGCTTATAACCGTTTATTTGATGTTTAAGGTAAAAATTCCTAATAGCATAAATAATTACTATGCCTGAACTGCGTTTAAGATTATTAGGAGGTTTAGTTCCACGCTAAAGTTCAATCTGTGTCAGATTTAAAATTTAGTCAAAAGCTTATGTTTGTTTATTTACTTTTTAAGAAAAAAGTTCCTGACATAAAAATTAAAAAGAGATATCACGATAAAACACCATGTTACTTAATCCTTTCGTATTCTCCTGCGTTTACTTTCAAGGATTTTACAATTTCAGAAAATTTCAGATTTCATAGAATTTCACGGAATTTTATAATATTTTAATGCTTATCAGGAAATTTGTTCACAAGAATTCCGGAATTTCACAGTATTTCGAAGATTCTCAAATATATGAGTGTATTTCCAAAATCTAAAAGAATTTTCAAGATTTTGGGGTGTTTAAAATGATTCTAACGAATTTTCAATTTATTTCAATAAGTTGAAAGGATTTCGAAGAATTTTTAAATATCCGTAACAGTCGACTTTTATAACAGACGAAAGTCTAATCTGATGCTTGTCATGTATTACCGTTTAGAATCAGTTTCTTTCGTGCCCTCGAAGAATGCAGTCGTACTTTACTTAATGTGTAAAGAAACAAATACAAATTCTTATGGGCGATTATTTTTTAAATTATATTTCTGCATATAGACAATTTAATTCATTTTCAGAAAAATTTTTAACCGCGAAAGTAAAAGTGACACTTAAAAACTGGGGAAATTCAAGAGCTTCGTCAAAGATGAGTGAATTTGATCAATTAGTATTAAATTTTGTGGTGAAATAATGAAAGCACATATTTTAAACGTTAGGTGGTGTTTAATATGATTTATTCGTCAATTTTTTTCAAACCTGTATCAAAACGGCAATTCATAACCAATTTTAAAGTTCAATGTCTGAATTTATTCGTTTCAGAGAGTAGTATAAAGCAATAAAGTATATTATACTAAATAAACATTTCGTCGAAATAATTTTATGAAGCCTTTGTTTTTCTCTGACGTCAATATTATGAAGGCTAAAAACCTACTTCTTATGACACATGCATGATTTCAGCCCTTTTCGACGCCTATGAAGCGGGGCTAAAGTGACGTCAGACGTGAATAATGAAAAGTAAACATCTATGAGCTCGCATTTTACGAATATCAGCCCATCAGCCCACTCACCGTAAAAACTGTGAGGAAATTTTGGTTGCAGATAATAGAATTTTGCGGTTATTTATGGAAAGTTACCATATATAACTGATCAAATCGCCGTAAACTACCGTAAATTACCAAAAATTTGTATAAATTTCCGGACATTTTTTTAAATGAATTTTGGGTAATTTAATATAGGTTACCATATTCACCTGTAAAATTACCATAAATGATCGAAAATTTTCATAAATTTTCGAGGGGTTGACAACTCGTGAAGTCAGGTGTACACTTGTAATGAAATCTCCTGAAGTCTCCTGAAATATCTGGAATCTCCTGAAATATCTGAAGTCACTTGAAGTTACTTGAAATCTCCTGAAATATCTGAAGTCATTTGAATTCACGTGAATTCATGTGAAGTCACTTGAAATCACCTAAATTCATTTGGGGTCTCCCATATACTACGTGGACAGTTGGGGGTGGGGGGGTATGGCAAAAGTCCATGATTGCCCACGAGGGGGGCTGAAGGGGTCTACCCAAAGTCCACGTGGACTAAGGTGGTCCAAAATTTGTTTTTTTAATTTTCATGCATCGCCCGCAAATTTGTTTAAATCTAAAAAAAATAAATGCGTTTAAAAAAAATGATACTCAGAGGTTCCGCAAGCCCCGTATAGTTTAACACGTATTTTCCATAAGAAAGCAAGACGTTTTTGTATATTTTATTCAAAATCGTCAATATTAGGTGTATCGAGTTGACCCTGAAAACTATACTACAGAAATAGCTATAGAATACGAATAAGAAATTAATTTTTGAAATTCACCCACATAAGTCTGTTTTATAGGGTCTCAAATAAACCCCATAAGTGAAAAATTGGGTATTGCGAGTTTCTGGCGCTGACTATTATTTTTTAGAGGTTTCTTTTGGTAAAAACTGTTTATAACACATAAAATATTACTTCATTGTGATAATTTATTGTTTAAATAAATTGTTTAAACAATTCATTATTGTCTATAGCCATTTTATCTTAGAATGGAGTAAAAAAGTCGCGGTTTTATCTAAATTTTTTAACTGATTCTCAACTTTTAAGTTAGAGCGAGGCAATAATCATTTGAATTTAACACAAATAAGTGTTTAAACAGTTGAATATTTAAAATAATATTCTCTTAGAATAATGCTAGAAAGATGCAGTTTATTCTATAATTTTCCAGGTTTGGTTCACTTTCAAATTATAGTAGGGTAATAATTAAATCAAGTTAACAAAAATAATTGTTTAAACAATTTATTATTATTTTTAATGATATTCTCTTTGAATAATGTTAGAAAGTTGCGGTTTTTTCTGAAATTTGTTGACTTTTTAGTCTTTTTACTTAGTGAGATCATAATGTAAGTTAATAAACATAATTGTTTATACAATTCATTATGGTTTACAACTACCTTCTTTTAGAGAAATGCTAAAAAGTTGCGGGTTTTTCTAAAATTTTTAGCTTTTCTTTAACTTTTTAGTTATCAGTAACTACTTGAAGGAAAATTTACCTTTATAATATGATCCATCTGGAAAATTTGAAGAATATTTCAAATATCCTTTTTATTTCAGAAAAATATATTCACAAAAAGAAAGATTGTTCGAAAAATTATTCTCTCTATTGTTTATTCATTATTTATTCATAACTAAAAAGCCAAAGCAAAGTTAAAAATTTAAGAGAAAACCGCAACTTCCTAGCAATGATCTATGAGAAGATAGTATTAAACAATAATCAATTGTAAACAATTCTGTTTTTTACCTTGCTTTATTTATCATCTCACTCTGATTATAAAATTCTGAAAAACCGCAACTTTCTAACTATATTCTAAGAGAAATTTGCTAAAAGCAATAATAATTTATTAAAACAATGCATGTAAACATCTAATTATCAATGAGAAGTAGTATTTTATGTATTAGAAACAATTTAAAAAAAAACGCAGAAAAATCATAATTAGCGCCAGCAACTCGCAAAACCCAATTTTGCACTTATGGGATGTTTTTGGGACCCTATAAAACAAGCATATGGGGGTGATATTTAATAGCTAATTATTTATTTGTTATCTATAGCTAATTGTGACGAGCAATGTTTATTTTCAACTCGATTCACCTAATATTGACGATTCTGAATAAAATGTACAAAACAGTATATTGTGCTACAAGTGCGGAAAGTAGGCAGTTCCGCACGAGTGTGAAGTTTGCTGTACGAGCCAGAGGCGAGTCGAAGGGGAGTTGTAGGCGAGTTGGAAGCGAGCCGAAGGCGAGCTGTAAACGAGCCGAAGACAAGCCGGAAACGACCCGAAGATGAGCTGATGGCAAGTACTGTAAACTTCACAAGAGGTGCAACTGTCTATTTTCAGCACCTGTTGCACACGATATTTTTTGTAACGAATGCAGGAAATTTTCGATTTGAGAAACAATAAGAATAAATTTTTTGGAAATTTATGGTAATTTTTGGAAATTTATGGTAAAATTACTAAAAATTACCAAAAATTTCCGGAAATTTTCGGTGAATTTGTATATTACCGAAAATTTCCAGACATTGAAGGTATCCAAAGGTTTTTGTAAAAAATCAAAAAATTTAAAAAATTTCCGGAAAATTTCTAAATTTCAACAATTTTCCGAAATTTATGAAAAGTTGCTAAATCATCGGAAATTTAAGGTATCCAAAGCTTTTTTAAAGGATTCCCAAAATTTCCAGAAATTCATGGAAAATTGCTATATTTCCGGTAATTTATGGAAAATTGATAAATTACCGGAAATTTACGGACAATTACCGGAAATTTCAGGTATCCACAAATTTCTAAAATTTTCGGTAATTTATCGGTAATTGCTGGTAATTTATCAGTCATTTATGGTAACTTATCACTTCGAGTTTGTCCAATCATTATTCACTACTCACAATCAGTCTCTCAAGCGTAAAATCATAATGAAGTGAGGTTATTATTTCGGCAGTGCTGGAAAGTAAATCTGAATCGAAATGCGCAAGCGCAATAGCAAGAAAAAGTAATCTGGCTGGAACTGCGCAAGCGCAGCAGTTAGAAAAAGTAATCTTGCTCAAAGAGCGCAAGCGCAGCAGCTAGAAAAAGTCTTTTTATAACTGCTTTTACCACGGCTTTGGAATTGGTCACTTCCCGCACGCAATACATGCCTCGAAAAGCGAACATTTCGTGCGTGCGTTACAAAAACGTATTTTTTTCTTCTGGGAAATATATGTTAAACGTCATGGGGCTGGCGGAAACTCCGAATATCATTTTTTATTGAAGGTCGAAAACAAAAATATACTTTTTCATGAATAATTTTATGCAAAATGAGCATGAAAAAGATTCACAATTAAAACCCAGACATCAAACTACCTCACTTTTCGGAAAATGCAATAATCTAAATAGATTGGTTCAGAATCACTCACAAATCTGAATATCATTTTGTTTAAACGCAATTATTTTTTTGTGGATTCGATCAAATTTGGGGGCGATATGCATGGAAATTCGAAAAAAAAACAATTTTCCAACGCATTTTTGGACCACCCTAACGCGGACTCCCGTTTTCCTGAATCTGCGGATTTCTTTTTAGAAACACATACAAAACTAAAAAAATCTTCACTAATTTTTGTTTGGACTTCTTAATTTCTATCACGAAGCTTATGTTTTTAAGAAAAACCGAATTCTCATACAATTTACAGCTCCTTTTGGCTCCGTAGCTTTTGAATACCAAGAATATCCATATTTTCCTAAAATATGAAATAAATCCACGTGGACAGAGGAGCCAGGGGGAGAGGGTTCGTCAAAAGTCCACGCTTGTCCACGAGGGGTGGGGGCCAGGGTGAAGGTGTAGTAAAAAATTTGTCTACGTGGTATGTGGACGGCCCCTTTGAAGTCACTTGAATTCTCCTGAAGTCGCTCAAAGTCTCCTGAAATATCTGAAGCCATTTGCATTCACATGAAGTCACGTGAATTTATTTGAAATCACGCGAATTCACTTGAAGTCACTTGAATTCTCCTGAAGTCACTTGAAATCTCCCGTAATATCTGAAGCCATGTGCATTCACATGAAGTCAGGTGAATTTATTTGAAATCACCTGAATTCACTTCAAGTCACTTGAATTCTCCTGAAGTCACTTGAAATTATCTGAAATATCTGAAGTCATTTGAATTCACACGAAGTCACGTGAAGTCACTTGAAGTCACGTGAATTCCCATGAAGTCACTTGAAGTCACTTGAATCCTCCTGAAGTCACTTGAAATCTCCTGAAGTCAGTGAAATCTTCTGAAGTCATTGAAATATCCTGAAGTATCTTGAAGTCAGAAGTAGGTGTACACACAATCGGTCGAGTTGTCAACCCCTCGTAAATTTCCGGAAATTTATGGAAATTTCTGAAAATGTGTTTTAGGTAATTTATAGTCAGTTACCATATTTACCGGTAAAATTACCATAAATGACCGAAAATGTTCATAAATTTCCGCAAATTTATGGAAATTTTTTAAAATGAGTTTTGGGTAATTTATGGCAAGTTAACATATTTACCGGTAAAATTACCATAAATGACCGAAAATGTTCATAAATTTCCGTAAATTTAAGGATTTTTATAAATAATTTTTTATAAATTATTATAAATTTGTTATAAATTTTTTATAAATAAGGATTTTTGAAAATGAGTTTTGAGTAATTTATGACAAGTTAACATATTTACCGGTAAAATTATCATAAATTACCGAAAATTTTCATAAATTTCCGGAAATTTATGAAAATTTCTAAAAATTAATTTTGGGTAATTTATGGTAAGTTAACATATTTAATTGTAAAATTACCATACATGACCGAAAATTTTCATAAATTTCCGGAAATTTTTGAAAATGAGTTTTGGGTAATTTATGATAAGTTACCATATTTACCTGTAAAATAACCTTTAGATGACCGGGAATTTCCGTAAATTTCTGCAAATTTATAGACATGTCTAAATGGAATTTTGGGCAATTTATGATAAGTTACCATAAATCACCTCTAAATTACCGTAATTTTTGGAACAAGTTAACATAAATTGCATGCATCTTCACTGAAAATCTCATATGGACTGAAATTATGACTGTATTTCGAAAAATGTCTGAAATCATGCATTTGTTATAAAAAATATCGTATGCGCCAAGGGGGAAAGGCACTTTTTCCCCCTAGGTGCATAATATACTATTTGATCAATTTTACCATTTTCATAACGACCTAGTTGCTATAGTCGAAACTTTATATGTGAATATTATATTAAATAAATTCATACACTGAACCTTGTACAAAAAAAGCCAGAGTGGTTTTTGTGTGTATTTCAAATTCTGAGGGACGATGCATTATTTTAACGACCTCTATTTTTACGGTTTTCTGGATACATTTGGAAAAATATTGATTTGATGTAAAAATCTTCTTCAGACAAATGTGTATTTTGTAAAAAAAATTTTGTGTGGTCACGAAGATTTTTGATGATTTTTGCCAAGAAATGAAATATGTCTTAAAAAGTATCCATTTCAGAGAAAAATATTGAAGACAAAAAATGTGAATCTTCATGAATTACACTTTTTTCTATGAAATATTTTTTCATGTAGTCAATTGTTTACGATTTACACTAATTTTTATGATGAAACTTTCCTTATAGTTCTTTTTCGGTGATCAAGAAAGGTGTTGACTTTTCATGATATACTTTCATAACAGACTCAAAGATCTTGAAAACCTACAACTATTTTGTATCAAACACTTTTCTCTACGATCAATAGTTGCTTACAAAACAATTCTAGATAATAAGAAGAAACAAGAATTTGTATATGACCTAAATCATTAGATTACGTGTGTTTAATACAGTTAACTTTTAAGAAATAAGGTTAATTTACCCAACAGTTTTTTGCGAGTAATTAATGAAGAAGTTTACACCGTAGCCACGAGTCTATGAAAAAAATGTTATACGCGATACCTCATTAATTTACATCTATACAATGTACACTGTAGAAACAGACTGTTGACTGCCAAACGATTCCTTTCACTATTAAAGGATTTTCCATTCAAAATTGGCGTGAGAGAAAATCCTTCACAGTTAAAGGATAGTCGTTTCAAATACTATCCTTTAAGTGTGAAAGGATTTCCTTTGACCTTGAAGTGAAATCTATAGTCAGAAAAAAGAAAGAATAATTTGAACGTTAAAAGAAAACTTATTGCATGATATTACGTGCAACAAATGTACAAAAGCCGAACTTTGGTGAATGTAAATATAAAATTGATGCTTTACAAAATCATTTCATAAAGAACGTCTTACGAACTTTCGATTGCCAGAAGCAATACAAAAATGTGTACTTCGATAGTATACGTACCTTCCAAAGTTTTCGCGTCACAATCTGAGATTCCTAATTTTTTGAAGAAATCCATTTTCGACATCATTTCGCTCGTTTTTTCACTCACTTTATCAATTAATAAATAAATCGTGCAGTGAAAAAATTCAATCATGCGCAGGCACACTTTCTCCGCTAGCCAACAAATGAAATCCTTTAATAGTTAAAGGAATTTCCGTTTTGCATTTAAGTCATTGAACAGTGAAACGATTCTATTGATGGACAAAAGAAATCTGCTTAATTTCAAAGGACGCATTCTGAAAGGAACGTAATTTTACTGTTAATAGACATTTTCTTAGAGTGTAGATGCTAAGAAGCGCTTTCTATCTGGTTACATTTTTTAAACGATACGGCATATAAGAGCGTAGATTGAATGCTAGTGTGATTTGTCAGTCAAAACAAATCAAATAAGAGGTAAAATAGAACAGTCTAAAATTTAGTGCAATCAAGTGATCGCTAAAAATAATATCGTCATGGGCACCACATAAGTTCAAGCATAAGTTTTATTGAATTTACAAGAAAAATGCTACGGAAACAACTCAGTTTCAACCTTCATGTACTACCGGACAATTCACGAATAAACCTTGTTAATTAACACTAAACTTTTTGCAGACGGCTTTGCATTACACAAAATATCTAAGTTGAGTAAAAATTTTTTTTATTAAAAGCAAGTGGTATGTTGTGATGCATTCATTAAACATGCACATCGCGTAATTTAGGAATCGAATTGGGGAATAACTATTGAACTTTATGAAGAGGCTAAGAGAAGTGATGTGAAACTAGTACCCGGGAAGAATTTGTGTCATCGTTGTTTTAGAGATGTGTGTTGTATTTTAAACGTAAAAGCTGAACTAATTAGAGCCGTCACTTATACATTTAGCGTCAAAAAAAAGGTTTATTCGTGAATTGTCCCTTAGTATTCTCCAAGTCCCATATCATAACACTTTCGGAGGTTGCCTCGCAGTGGCCTTGTTACTAAATCGGTACCCTTGAAACCAGGGGCATAGCTACCGCCGCATCAGCCGTATCAATGATAGAAAGTTAAAATAAATAGAAAGTTTATTCAAAACCGGGTGCGCGACCATGTCGGCGATTTCACTGCCTATTTGTTTCCTCATAATAGATGCCAAAAAACCCAAAAACGAAGTATTACATTTTTGGACTAAGAACTTTCCGAGAAAAATGGCTACGGAATCAACTCGGTTTCAACCTTCATGTACATTCCAAGTCCCATAGAAGCCGGTCCGGTTTTGTAATTCCTAGAACTGCTGGCCCACGCAG